>JAQGBY010002669.1:0-21947 GCA_034698785.1 Mycogona germanica | reverse complement strand
TCTCCTTCATTCGGCCTGTCCCGAATTCACCATTTAATATATATATATCATCCAGACGTCCTAACTAAATCCCTCATGTATAAAAAAGTAACACATCGGATAACACATCGAATCGAAATATAGACAAACGTTTAAACCTTACGTACGGCTGAAAAACATTTTGTACGCCTATCAAAACAGCTCCAATTTCAGTAAGGAATGAACTTAGCTAAAAAAAATCGCCTTTCTTTCTAGAAACTGATTGGTAAAAAAAAGTGTCACTATGAATTATTTATGCGGCAATAGTTTGCCTATTCCCCCCCACAATTGCAAACTTGCAAATGCTAATCTTGCTATTTTCTTAATAAAATTAATGTATATGCCATTTTGTGAATATACAGTAATTTTTTATGAAGTTGTTATATTAAGTTATTATAAATCGATCCGTTTCACAACTTAATGAATGTTTATTTATTTTAATAAATAACATTGATTAAATAAATTGGAATGAACAGAGTATTCTGATGTAATTTGCCGCAAATCTCTTTTTAGATTAATGAAATTAAAGATTATGGGCTGGAATCTGGTCTTTGGATAACGCAGTTCAGAATCTAAGAGAGTTCATTAAACTAGTTTAGGATAAGCTGACGCGCAATTTTCACCGCCATCGTCGCCAACTCACAAACCAAATCCTGGACGTGACACGAGTATTTTTAGGCAACCTGAAAATGGGTTAAACAAATGAAGGATGATGTTAACTCGATGAACCAACTTACCCGGACTGACAGTAATGGCCTCGATGAACTGCTCCTTCCAGGACGACGTTCCGACCATGATGGACACATTGGCCATCTTAATCAGCTTATCCACAGTGTTCTGTAGCGCGATACAAATGAGCAAACAGAGAGGCAAATACATTTATTATGCGCAAATAGGTCACCAGTTTCATTCAGCCATTGGAATTTCGTCTGTGTCAGATACAAACGAAGAATATCGCTGCTGCATTTACGCATAAGATAGACATATATGGGTAGTATTTTTGCGATGGGTTTTGTTTGGTGAGGCGCCCTGAGGCGCCAACCTCGCAAGTCGGTTTGCCAATCAGGGACGAGGTTTTTTTGTCAGTCTGGTTATTCCGGCAGGAACTGGAATCTACCAACCTTGAACTCTTTGCTCTCCTTGATTCGGATTTGGATCTTAGTCTGTTCGCCCAGTTTCGGCTTTCCCAACATGGCTATCCTATCTTCCTCGCTCAGTTCGTTGGGATCCTCGTCGACGGCGGCTCCCGAGTCGGTGTCGCCTTCTGTAAACGAAGAAGAGAAAATGCCAAAACTTGTCAAAAAAAACATCATTCTGGAACTTCTCAAACAATTTTAGTAACAATAAAATATTCATAATAAATTCATAATAAATTTATAATGAAATAGGGGTTGTCTCCGGCAAATAAATTTATTATGAATTTGTTATGAATATTTTATTATTATATTTCAAGTACGACTTTGCCTCTTATATACTTTTATTATTATATTTCAAGTACGACTTTGCCTCTTATATACTTATATTGTTTAAATTTTAGTAACGCAAGAATGATAATCGACAACCGTGTAAGGTCTATTAATGTCATATCTATATTATAATCTTAAGTTTCAGTCTGTCCGTTCAGGAGTTAACATACGAACGGCTTGATGAAATATAATGAAATTTTAGCTGCAGATATAGTTCCTCAAATTTGTAGTCTAGCGACGAAGTTTGAGATCTCGATTTTAAGGATTTCTCGATAAATTAGCCATTTAAAGTTCCTTAAAAAACAACTCTTCACCAGAAAATTGAAATATGGCGTCTCCATTTCTCCAAAATGGCGCTGTCTCTATCACGTGCTATCAATGCTGCCAGTCATATTTCTATATTTTCTATTTGAAAATCGTTTAATACCTGAGACAGCTATTTAACAAATTGGGAATAAAATGTTTTTGTGTTCTAAACACATTAGATATTTAAATAATAAAAGCGTTTGAAAAATATATCGAAACACTGTTTTTCAATTTATTTTATATTGCAGTCATGATACGTGAGGGAACAGGGTTTTCAAATATTTGAAAAACAATTCGCTGACATGACTGATACTTTCGAGTGAAGCCGGGTAATTTCTCTAGTTATTAATATCAAACTACTTACTTTGTTGAAATCGTCAAGGACGTGCAATGGTAAAAACAAATATCAGAAAATTAATTGATATGCTATTGTCTGTAATATTATTTAATTATTATACCAACTAAAATGATGAAATTCTCGTTTATACAAGTAAATTGATGTCATGAACCCAAATATAAGTTAAAACCCAAATATACAATTTTACTGTACCCAGAATTATTGACAGTAAAGGGCTATCCCATATCTTATAAAAATGATTAAAAACATGAAAATTTTGGTTGTACAACTGAACTATGAAAAGTCTGGAATTAAGAATTATTTTTCTCACAGATTGGAATTTCGAATTGTTATTCCCATGTGCAAGAATAATTAATGTGCACTTGCATAATATATTTCGTAAGAGATATATGATCGTAAAATGTCAAATTTAAATTAGGAGCTCCGTCTTTGCTTTCAACGAGGAACTTAAACGACAAGTACAGCAACAACGACATATAATGACAGTACCTTTGATGTGCTTCGGCTCAAAAATCTCAATATAGAAGACCGCGTCCTTCTCGTAGCTGTCTTCCTCCATGATGTTTATCATAATGCACTTGCTGCCAAGACAAAAAAGAGAACAAAAACTAAGTTTAGACAATCGCTCTTTCTCGTCTCATGCATTAGAAGAAAAAATCAATCGTATCATCGCATCGCTAGTCTAATCAAGTTTATTTATCTCGCATGACATGGCACATAAAGAAACGAGGAACGTTATTGGTCTTACGAGCCAAATATATTTCAAATTATCAATTGTATTTCTGAAGGTGCAATCAGTGATTGCTATTTCAATTTACAAGGGGCAGCACTACTGAACTGTTGCACAGTGATTATCTCTCCAGCATCCTTCACACAGAAATCTCCGACAGATACGGATTTCCCTTTGTTCGATTAGCGTCCCTCGAACGTCACCAACGTCATCTCAATTTAATTTCCTCTCCTGCGATTGACTGACTGGAGGAACACAGGGGATTGAATGGGAGAGCGGGGATCATTTTGTTTCTGGATGGCGCAGGTTGTTTCGGGGGTTATCTTGTCACTTTTAGCGCCACCTGCTGGGCTAAAGAGTAACTCACGACAGATAAATATTATCCAAGAGGAATTTTGTGTCTAGCGTCGCCGACGACTACAATGTATTGTTAAGTCTGACGTGATCAACTCGAGTCATCCAATAAAGAAACTTGGATACCGCTATCATGGGCCGAGGGGGGGTTTACCGCGTTTCTATGAATAAATACCAACAGATGGCGCAACGTGTCGAGGCAATACGTGTTGCGGCACCTACGCTACTTGGCAACCAGGCAATGACTTTGATTAAACGTAAACTAGCCAATATCCCCCCCATTTCCATTTAACGCGCCCGCCGCGGCCACTTTATAGGGCAGACCGCGGTTGCGTGCACGAACGGACTTGCCACCTGGCCTGTTTCCTTATTTAGTAGGCCAATTTAAGAAAAGAAAAAAAAACGAGGGGCATTTGAAAAGTTCTTCAACACTTTTCTAGGAGCAACATTAGTGTTTTTAAAATCTGGAGATTCAAAAATTAAAGCAACGATAAAAGTGCTTCGTGACTCTTTTAGCATCTTATGAACTGGAATTTAAAAAAACCTAACAAAAGATGACTAGGCTTAGGTTTGTCCAAAGTGTTTTGAAGGGGTGTCCAAGTAACGTTAAGGCAGTGGCCTACTTTTCTTTAGTCAGACCTTTGTTTGAATACTGTAGTTCCGTTTGGGATCCTCACCAGGTGGGGCTCATAGGTGAAATTGAAATGGTCCAAAATAGCGGGACATACTAAAATGATTCAGGAGCTGCATTGTAGATGTGACTCGTACTTCAACTCCTATTTCCCCAGAGTGTGTCGACAGTGGAATAGCCTTAATGAGTCTCAAGTCCATCCGGGGCTGCTTGTGGGTACATATTGTAATTGTAATAGGAGATGCTGAATCTGTCGCGTAAAATGATTTTGCATTCGAAAGCCTATATATATGCTCATTCTTCGGAAATCTTATTTCTCTGGTTATTAATTGACAACGAAATCTCGATTTCTTATATTGATAAACTAATGGATTTTCCTATTGATCCATCGAGTCAACGTCGTTGTTGCATTGATTGACACACAAAAGTCTATAGCAGTGACGCCGTATGTCCCCAATTAATCGTATTTTTCTCGACGCGTTCTTGTTATTGTTGTTATCTGCCATTGGTAACGCATCGCGCAGGCGCAGTGGCGTCGTTCCGCTTCTAATTAAAGCCTAAAAGGATCGAATGAGAAGCGGCTAGATACAAAGACGGGCAAACACACCTCCACGGTTGCTGCTTTTGCTCCGGGTCACTTTAGAAGAGACAATGTGCCCCCCAACAAACGAGGCGTGATAGAAATGATTCTGGAATTAGCATATGACACGCGCGATGCGATCCTAACGGCAGTGATAGGTATCTTGCGTTCTGATATTCTGTTGTATAACACCAGGTTTTATATCATACTAGTGCTTAAGCCTGACTCGATGATCCAAAACAATGTCCTGAACGAAAACAAAAATGCATTTTTCTGTCATTTTTAATTTTCAGTCGTCATTCATCATCAAAAATCATTAATTAAACAGTTTTAATTTTCTGAAACGTGGTCACTTGAATTCTTGGTTTGATTTCGAATTAGTTAAATACGATACAGCTTGTAAATATGGTTGGAGTTGTTGGGACAACAATTACAATTACAATATGTACCCACAAGCAGCCCCCAAGAGAGGGGCCAATGGCGGGGGTCGAACGACCAGTTGTATCTAAGATATTTATTAAGGAGGTCCAGAACTAGAACTAGAACCCCCCCAGGAGGCGACCTGGTAATTTTGTCTAGCCCAGGCTTAGTATAAGCTACCTAGATAGGGATCTTTAACGTGTACCTGACATCGTACAGGCTTTAATTCCATTCCGAAGGAAGGCGCATTAAAGAATTTCTCTGGCCCGAAAAATTCCGAACATCGCGTGTAATCAAAATGCACTCGTCGAATAATAATTTTAAAAAATATAAACGCTACACAAACGATACGCTACCGGAAAGTAACATACAGTTGGCAAAGTGCGAGCAATCGTTCACTGTCGACCACTTGTTTCTCATCTGGTGGTTCAACATAGATATAATTCCAGTCGATACTTTTTGGACACACCTCGCCGGCGTGGTTGATCCCCGGCCAAGGTGAGCTACCATAAAAGCGTCCGTCGAAGAAAAAGACCCGTGCGACAGGTTGTCCCCAACCAGCTGTTGGTGCCACGTACACTCATAATGTATCTCCCGTGAGCAGTTAACGCTGGCACCGCGAGAGGGCTCCCGCTTAGACGCGGACTTGGCCTCACTCGAACGACCACTGGAGTTCACCACACGACTCTCCAACTCTATAATTACATGCTGTTGAGAGGAACCGTAATCGCCGACACCTTCACCCTTAAACAGTTAGAGCAAGTTGCTCGTTGAGTTTTGTAGAGGCCGAAATATATTTTTTATTTTTATTTTCCTGTCCAACTTGTCGAATTTCTCCAGGGCTCTTTTCTGCACACACATCTTGCATCGAAATTGCAAAAACAGCCTGTGGGTCAATATGTCTTTTTGACTGTCCAGATAAGAAAAAAATCACCGTGGGCAAAAAGAGTCTACTAATATGAAACGCTCGTGCAAAAGGGAGCTCGAATGATGACGTCAGCACGACGCAGCGCCACCTTTTCTATCAAATATGTTAAAACGCTCTCCAATTCTCATTCTGAATTGAAATTGGATGCGTCGTATTGTTAATAAAAAATTCTTCTGTGGATCTCTTAATATTAAATTATTAGTCAATATTAAGAGATCCACAGTTCTAATTAAATTAGTTTAAATTAAATATTAGTTTCGTGGGCACCGTTGACGCTAACCCCAAGAGACAGAAAATTCGACGAACCGTGTATTCTGCTATCATTCAATATGCCTGCCATTAGGCCAGCTTTTGAATACATTACTAAGATATGACAGTGCACGTAGATCTGTGGTGGTCAAACTTTTATACGGGCTTCTTAATGAAAATTTTCACAATACTAACGCACAATTTTAACATTGCATTATTTTGGAAAGATATATCGATATTACCTTTGAAAATCAATATCATATCGCATCTGTTTAAAGAGTAATGTTTATTCCCCTGAGTCCAGCGACCACTCAACAATTTATTTACCTAGAAATTTCAAAACTTGCAAATCCTAAATTATACCGAAGAGTTTATCAATTTTTAGCGAAATTCGTTCGTATATACCCGATAAAATGTTTTCCTTGTATTATATAGTGAATTCTTTTGCATTATGATTTGAATTTAGGAGCTTCCTGCATCCTGTCTGTCCTTCCTGCCTGTACTCTGTATATCATATTTTTATCCGCCAATCAGACATAACCTAGGTTATTTGCTCGAAGGCAAATGGAATATTCCGAAACTACAAATTTTCAGGAATTGTGAATATTTATGCACTTCGACCAACTGATTAAACTGAACGATACCGTTGAGATTAGAATTTAGTCCGGCCAGAGTTACGTTAAAAAAATGTATAGGCATATCTTCTACAATTGGATGGGAACTCTTTAAAAAAATTGTGCCGCGTTCATGGAAAACAAACGAATGTTCTAAAACACACACTCACATAAAAAGAAAAAAGAAATAAGAAAAAACACTGCAGCGATCAAATCCGTTCATGCCCCGGATTTTCTCCACCCTAACACTAAATCTCCGTCATGTACCGCATATAACTCACATGAAGTGATCCCTATACGAGATTGCTCTGAGCCGAGTCACAAGAGGTCAGCAGCAGCAAGATGAATGTGAGATTGGATAAGACAGTGGTCTGTGCACTTTATGTGTCCATGTCACACTAACCAATCATCGCACAAGCGAGTGACGTTCGGCGAGTTCTCAACACCACTTGTGTCCCCAATTTAAAATTCAACAGGACTCAACAATTGGTGGAGAAACTAGTCTTCAAAATGTCGATTCGGCAATTCGTCACCAGATTCGCAGTTCACGTAAAGGGAAGTGAGGGTCGTAGGAGGATCCTCCACGGTTGACGTCTGCGTACGCGTGTACACAGACCACGGCCATTCTACTATTGTCTCACCCCACGTTCTGCTCTTTTGCTAAATCGGTTCAAATCCTTCGCCGTTGTCATGGAAACCGCCCCAAAGTCTCTGGTTACCAGTGGCGCTCTCGAGCTCACTTTATACATCGCGGCAAGTACAAGTGCATGTGTAGGGGATATCCAACGTTGGGAGATCACAGAGGCGTGATCTCCGTGTCTCGGCCGGATTGGTAAGTGTCGAATATCGACGATGTTGCTATCAATTAGTGGCGCCCTGTGACGGTATTTCAGCTAATCAACCTTAAACAGATAATCTGATAACTGAAAATGTGCGCCACCTAATGATAAAGTGTCTACCTTTCGTAAGCTGCACGCCTTTAGAAGAAAAAAATAGAATTGAACCAAGGTTTATAAAATACTAGGTTAGCTCAGAGAAAGATGGTAGAGCCGTGATTGGCTGTGACGTAGTGTGGTTCCTTTGCGTCACAAATCCAGTCGCCAGGCTGGCCTTATATATTTATGCAGATTTCGAATTGAGAGAAGAGGGAACCAGGTGACGTCACACTTGGTGTCACTTGGACTCATCTTGACATCACAAATACAGTCGTCAGGCCTTATATATAACGCAGAATTCGAATTGAGAGAAGAGGGAACCAGGTGACGCCACACTTGGTGTCACATGGACTCATCTTGACGTCACAAATCCAGTCGCCAGGCCTTATATATTACGCAGAATTCGAATTGAGGGAACCAGGTGACGTCACACTTGGTGTCACCGACGCTAGATGGCGCGGCGGTCACGTCCCCCCCTCCCCAAACAGCCGTCTGAGCTAACTCATTCATTATTTTAGAAACCTTGGAATTGAACAACAAATACTTGGTATAGGGTGGTTCACAAAAAACAAAGCCAAAGTAAATAGTATCAAATCTAGAAAATTGACACAGATGATCATTTTGCAAATTTATTAGACGTCATTATGCAGCCATACCTTAAAAGAGCGAAAGTCAAATTGAACGTTTGAAAATGTTTCAGACGCTCTCCCCTGAATTTTCCGAAGCTTCAATAGTCAACTCATTTCAAAGCAGCAATTTATTATTATTATTTATTGCCATATAATGAAAGGACGCACTAACATACGTTAACTTACGATATTTGTTAAAGAGGTCCACAAGCGTGATTTTAACCTAGCCTAGGCTTAATACAACATACGCTCGTGAGAACGAGCTACTTCACAATAACGAAATGCGCCTGAAAATAAATTGTCTCGAAAAAATCCTAGGTATCCGGGGCTCTATATACTGTAGTAATCTCCCATATCTCTCCTTATCAGGGCGCACGCTCAGTGAGAACGCCCAAACAATTCTACCTACTATTTCTATAGGCCACCGTGCCATTTCACCCCCGTTCACCATCTGTACAAGGTTCGCTCTGACGGAGCTGGGAACAATGTGTCCGTAATAATAATAATGGAGGAAGATCGTAAATCTAAACGCGCCCGGGATGCCGAGAATGCAGCCAGAAATTTGTCGATTAGCGGACTCGCGAAAAAGTCAGTTATCTGGCGTCTACGCATTCGGTTTTATTAAAAAATGGCCGACTTCCATTGACTTCCGGGCCATTGTTGCCTGTTCTACCGTTCGAATTTTTTCTATCGAATTAACTCGTAAAGTTATCAAATAAATAATGAGAAGAAATTACATGTTGATAAAGGCGATGTTTGGACGCTTTCGTACTCTTAAGCGCTGCGTCCATACCACTACAATATTATTAAGAATATAGCGGCCATCTTGTTTCTCTTTAGAAAACCTTAAACGTATTGCAATGATCATACAGCAGCTTTCCATTGCAGCGTTTCACGGTTTTCAAAAGGAACCAAAAATGGGCGCTACTACATTCGTGTCCCACAACGAACTTTAGTATTGCCAACTTCGAGTTATTTGAAAATAAATTATCCCACAATTGAACAGGACAAATAAATGTAACCTTGAATTTTTGATACAAAGTACGGAAATCTTATGAAGTGTCAAATATTTATTTATTTCTAGTATTAAGACGCCTCACCTGAAGTCCAGAGGCGTCGCACATCTCCGTATTTGTATTCAATATATACACCAGCTGATGGATTCAAATAGTACAAGATCAACAATAGGCGCCCCCGAAGGCACCGCAATAAAACGCGGGCACTCTCTTCTACGATTTTTCTAGTCCATCAACATATCCATTGTGATGGAAACGATATTGGAACAGAGTTTTGTTCCATGAATTCTTCGGCGAAATACCAATACATGTACACCAATAATAGATGCGGCCCAATATTGTGCAACCTCACAAAAGAACGACGGGGGCGTTTCTAACAGAAACGGAATCGAACCAAAGAACTAGGCAAATAAACTATAAAACAACAGCGTTTAAAGTCTGACAATTGGTCACTTGATTGTAGTTGACTATGACAATGGTGTGACGAAAAATTTAATGTATAGGTATTATAAAAAAATTAATAACCATATTCCAAAACCTGATCGTCAATAGTTGGCGATTTTCAGCTTTTGTGTCCCTGAAAATTTGTTTAGTCTAGCCGTGGAAATATGAATCTATTTACGTCGAAGGCCTCCAGCCAGCCATCATTTCAACTACTCTATTTTTTTAATTGAAAGCTGTTAAGTTACACCGGTACTACGGTAGGTCACACTGAGATCAAAATACCAACGTGTTGTTGTTATTGTCCACGTTTTCAGATGAGCAACCCCTCTTTCACTCTCGCTCTCTTTCCGAGCGACTATATTGAACTCGAACGAAGCTGGCGGGCGACGTGTAAAAGCGAGAGATTGTGTTTCCAAGACACGTCATCCGCTAAAAAATGGAAAAGCTGTACCCGGGGAGTTAGAGGAAATAGTTTTCCTCTTTTTTTACGGGAACGTTCGCATACATCATCTTGGGACGCGCCGCGATCAGTTCAGTGGACCCTCCCTCCCTTCAGCAAACGTGATTGCAGGAAACCCACTTGTAAGCGCACCATGCACACTTGTAAGCACGCTTAACCTAGGATTTCGTTGTATTTCTAATCTCTTTCAACTACCGACTTCATGTTTGAAGAAGAGAAAACTGGGTTTACAAATCAAATGTGCGGGAGAAATCAAGCGTGTTAAAGAGACACTTCTACTCGGTCATTCGATCGATCTGGAATCTTTAATGAGTTCCAATTTGTCCCGGTCGGTGCAGCAAAAAAAAAATACGCCTCGATTTCAACACGGCGATTTTTTAAAGATCAACTTTGTCTGATAGGAGCGATGCGCTTTATCACTGGGCGGCGCAGATTTCGTTTTTTTTGGCAAGTGACGGAGGTGACGGGAGCAATCTTACGAGTACCTGCGCAGTTCACGCGTTGTTCAAAGTCATTCGATAAGGGGCGATAACATGGAAATAACATGGAAAAGCACCACCCATTTCCTATTATCGAATATCTTCGAATTACATGAATACCACGTTAGATACCAAAGCCGTATTATTAAAAATGTTTGTTAAGGGGGTGTACCGGTGAATTTAACATCTCAACAACCCCCCCAGTGGGCGACGTACCTGGAAATTTTGCCTAACCTAGGCTGCCTAGGAAAGGGAATACCACTTACTTCTATTACTTTATCCATTTACTTCTATTCCAAAAAAAAGGCGCGTTCGAACGGAATTTCTCTCGCCCGAAAAATTCCGAAGGTGTCGGCCGGAATCGAAACCGAGATCACTGGCTAAGAGGCGAACACCTCTAAGCCATACTATAAAGCCTGGAAACTGCTATGGCGGCTGTTGTGCGAAAGCGCTAGTGTTTTCAAGATGGCGGCCCCATCGACACCGCCATCTTGAAATGCTAACATAAAATTAATTGCAGCGTCCCCCACTAGAGAGCGCTCAAATATTCAATGTGACCGAATCCGAAAGTGTCATTATTGAGACAGTTAAGGAGGTCCACCAGCGTGATCACCCTAAACCGTGTTTCAGTCCTGTTGATCGCCAAGAACAACAAAAAGTTCACAAAACTATCGTGAAATCCTTTAATCAATGTCGTGATCAGGATGAAATCCTTTAAGTTTCCTAAGAAAAAAAACACGCCAATGCAGGGATTGAACCATGACCTGCACTCAGCCACATAACCGCTGAAAGTGAATCTACGATGCCAGATGAACAAAACATGGGATTACTTGACCTAGTCACGTGACAAAACCGCCATTCCGCCAGTACACATTCACCAGAGGTCGCTACCATCAAACAGGATGTTTCGGCCACCAATATTTTGCACGTACTCTTTCCAAGCTATGGGAGTTGTGTTATACACGACTGCGCGAGCGCCCTAATGTGTGCAGAGCTCTATAGATGCGCCAATTGTCTTACGAAATGGTCATACTTTTTGGAAGTACCGTGTCCGAGCAATGGAATAAAGGCAGCACACACACACACACACAGACGAGTGTGTGCAGTGAGTGCGAACAGAAATAGAGCATACGGGCGTGCGCCACCCCTCAGGTGGATCAACCCCGTTCTTTCCCAGCCCAAAACCCCCATTAAGGCCCACATGGTGGTGATGGCGGAGGAGGAGCTGAGCGCTCTGGAAACGCGATGGGTTTGCTTAAGTGGGCAATCTTAAAACAGAGAAGGCTGTTCCGGGACCGTGTAAAAGTTTTACGGCGATGTTACGTGCTGGCGAAAAAAAAACTCAGTCCAAGACACCTTCGCCGGTGAGTCAGTACAGGGTGATTCAGGAGTGGTGAACAATATTATTTTATGTATACACTAAACAAAGTTATTTTTAAAAGCACAATTATACACGTTATCCATGTAATTGTCGCCGCTAGATGCAGTGAAGCACGTTAGATGATCCCACAAACATCAATAATTTAATTTTAGTTACTTCGAGATTTAAAAAAAAATGAATTCAGTGACGTGAGCAATGGTAGTACAAGGATGTTTTCGTCACTCGGCGACTGACGCGAGTTCATTGGTTGGACAGAGCTGCGATGCTCATCACGATCATCGTCGTTATCATCATTCCGAAGCTCTCGATCACCTTTTTAGAAAATGCCCGCGCTCGAGTAATTCATCATAGTCGGCTGTCAGCGCTTATTTGCTTAGCGCCGCATCTGGAAAAGGTCAGAGACAACTTGTTTGTTGTTATAGCTATGAGAGAGAGTCCCTGCCGACGAAGCCATTCCGAGGAGAGGTAAATTACTCTTACACCGATGCACTCCAACTCAGACCAAACCGCGCCAGAACTGAACTAAACTATGACAAAAAAATAATCGCGAGACGCCGGAAACTATAATTGAGCGGCACATTTCTCTCATCTTTTTGAATCTTAATTGCACGCAGAACTGTGAACAATTATATCCGTACTCTGTATACAGGAAGCAGTGACGTCACCACGCATCCTATCAAGCTGTTCACAAAGGATGCAGTTTCAGTCCGAGATTGAAGTTAGATCGAAAGGATGCGCCGTTATTGACTTACAGTATCAGTTTATAAAGAACATTTACTGATCAAGACGCTAAAAGACAAAAGATCGAATTTCTAAATATTGCAGGTAAACTGATAAATTTATGAAAAAAATTACATGTAGATATGTTGCATGTTATGCATGTAGGTGCTGAAATTCGTTGTTTCTTTATCTGAAATTACAAATGGCTTTGCTAATTTTGACACATCTGGTGTGCGTTACACGCCATGTTTTATGAATGGCCAGATCCTGATCGGGGTGGGGATTGTCGACACTGTGTTCTACAACGGATAACCGTATAGAACAAAGTACGACCATTTTATGTCCTCGTAAAGCATGTTATAGGCCAAGGGGTCCACCACCTTTAGACATTAATACACGATGCCTCTGAAACATCAATAGCTCTACCTTTTCACCAACGCAACCCCACTATAACCTCCTCAGACTTTCTTTTATGTTGCCCCCGAAAATTATACTATTTGGTGCTTGATTTGGCCGCTTCGAAATTAAATTTAATTCTCTGAGCCACAAAATTTTATTTCATTTCGAAACTAGGACATCCTTAAATCGTCATTTGTCAGGTGACGACAGATTAATTTGAATGATAGTTCATCGATGGAAGTGCTGGGCGAATGGACGAAAATCAACAATAAACTATCGATAATATTCGTACCATCGTTGGTTCTCCGATCGTCGCTGTAACCGCAACGAGACATCTGGTTCTCTGGAACGCCACCAGAATCTTGGCAGAATGGCGTGCTAATTACAAGTTGAGCGCTCAGGCCAAATCGAGTTTAGGTCTCAAGAGTATTGTCCCCCCCCCCCCAACATCATTCCAGCACATTAAATGCTGTTTGCCGGGTTCCGAGTGTGCGCTGGCTGCGCCCATGTCGTAAACCGGTGTTTAATTAGCCCCGACGTGTTTTCGTGAGTTCGCGTGAAATTGCCGCCTAATTCCATTTAACCGGGTGTCGCGTTTTGAGACTCCATTTGCGGCGCCCACTGATATGCGAGGTTAGAGGGTGTAGGGCGATTGACCGGCCAACGTGTACTCTTTTATTTTTTTACACGCTGACACTGATTTCTATAGACAATTGGATTGGCGTCGCCTCTATCGCAATTGAATGAGCAAGTCAATTTAGAAGAGCTCGCCATGCCGGGCGTGATAGAGGTCCAATATTGGTGCGCCTCGGATCCGAAGGTTACCCCACACCATCTATCGTATCATGTCATTGGCGGCGCCAGATCGTGTTTCGTGTCGGAAATCGCAGCGCGCCCCAAAGCCTATCCCAGTCACGCTCACTTCGCCTCGTTAATGCGCAGAACAAAGAGTTTGGACACCCAATAATAAAATGAAAATAAGTCATAACAGTAGCGCCGCGTAGTGGCGGATGTGAACAATAAATGTACAACGGATGGCGCCCTCTAGAGTCTGTGAACAGGAACGAAATATTGAAATTTGATAATTTCAACAAAGAGCAAATTGACCAAGAAAAAGAAAACTCCTCAGAACAATTAATAATTCTCCAGACATGAGAAAATTACTCAGGAGCAACTTTCCTAAGACACTGAAAAGAGAAAAAAATCCTTCTTCCGGCTCAATTAATAAGAACCACATTATACGAAACTTAAAAGTAGGTTGGTCCATGGTTTAGAATGAAATTACTGATCTGAACGCTGCGCGGCGCCACCATCTGCATCTGCCTTATTTCTTTGGTGCATAGCAAATCATGCGGAATGCTTGAAATGCGTTTAACAAAGGGCCAGGGCCAAAGCGGGCAGCATTACCGAACGGCACAAGGGGCTCTTATCAGGAAGGGCAAACCTTAATCAACTAATAAGCGCGAACGACCTAGCCAGGCGTGGAGGTCAACCTGTAGCTTGCATTATGGTAATAGAAAAACTAGAAGCAAGGTCGTCGAGCCATAAATTAAAGCGGCCCTTTGCATCGAATCCGGAAATAAAACCACTGGAACCACTGGAAGAACCACTGGAAAGAAAACGAGTAATGGAAAAATACTGTAATTGTATTAGAAAAAAAGCAATGTGCACTTTACATATTGTAATTGCAAAAAGATCTTCCAAATTCTTTAATTCTTGCAATTCAACTATGGCGTTACATACATGTCGCGAACACATCCCATCTTTACTTAAATAAATTAAAGCAATTGAAACAGATTTATTTTTGAAAAAATGAATATGATACTTCACGAAGAGCCGAATGGCCTTTAATTTTGATGATTGAGCAATTCCTTGTTCATTTCTTGTGATTACTGATGAATGGAAAAAGATTGGGCTAATCAGCCTAACTGTTGTTAAATTGGATAGCGCCGGTGCAATGCACGAAGCCACATTCGGGGGGAGCTTTACCTAACGTTCGTTCGCACCGCCAGCATGTTACAGGGTGCCGCGAAAGTACTCCGCGCATCAGTTTCACGCACCACTTCACTTTCAACGAATGAGACTAACAAAAATTAGACAAACGCCCGCGTACCTCCCTCCGATCGTCGCGACAATGGCAACGCTAAAGTGGGAATCAAACGAAACAATTGGAATATCAATCCCCTCTTTCGTCGTAATGTGTGTGATAGGAAACGAAGCATAAATGTAGATCCAATTTATGCTCATCAGGTTTTATCGGGTCCTAACGGTGTATATTGGGATGGCTTGGGGAGGAGGGGGGACTCTAATCCGACTGCCACAGCGGGGCTTCCTGTCGGGATTCGCCTCCTCCACTCTCTCTCTCTCTTTCTCCTAACGGTTTGCTAACGCCAGGCGACAAACTCGTCTCAGAGCCGATAAAGAAAAATCTCCAAGCCTTCAAAGTGGGTTAATGTATTCAGGAAGAGGGAGCAGGTATCTCTTACCTTCTTCCACCATCACCACCACTGGAGAGCGCGTTTCTTTTAATAACAAATAAAAAAGCAAGAACGTTTCATGATTCTGACTTATTTCTTGGATTTTTTAAATTTTTTTAACTTTGCTGAGACAACCTCTCTCTGGGATTAAAGTAGTCAAAGGTGTTCAAAACTCCTTATTGATAAATTAAAATGTTTTATACTCTTCACTAAAACATACAACCTTGTATTTCTTTTCAGGAGTACAATACGTAGAATTATGACGTCATTATGATGAGTCAATTTTGGACTACATCATCGGAAAAAGGTCAACTCTCTGTCTGATTACTATTATCTTGACTTCCGCTCTAGTCTAAAACCGCAAATCTCTTTATCCCAACACCTCGTTGAACTAGCACCCAAAAGTCGAGAGTTCCAGCTACAGGGCAAATTTAATCTCATTTTTTTTATTTCCTTACTTTCCCGCGCTCTATTTTCCCCCCCCCTCTTTTTTTGTTGCTACGGCAATCAACAATGAACACCGCTAGATGGAGCTCCGTTGTCATGGCAACGGTGGTTAGAGTTCCGTTAAGGCTACGCTCGAGTCACGTCTGCTTATTTATTTTTGTGTCCCATTTTATTTATTCCCACGAATACATACATAACGGTTTCGGTTCCGTCTGCGGCAGGCCTAAACGTTTTTGTGAATAAATGGCGGCGATATCGCTTCAGGGTGACCTTGGAGAGCTTCAACGGCGCTTTAAGATATCTTGCACACTATCATCAAAATCAGGAGTTCAAAACGAAAATTCGTTAAACCCAACCTCGTATCGCATAGAACGATCAAGAAACTAGGACATTTTATATTTTTTATTATGCCATTCTTTTGAGAGACTTGATACGATGCTGCAACCAATAGGAACCAGATACTGTATACAATTAAGTACATTCATACTCTGTACTATGCTAGTTTGTTCACACGTTGTAATTGAATGCCTTTTTTTATTAAACGATCGTAAACACCAGAAACATCTTAGTTCACAAGCGTCTTGAGATTATTTGCAGATTTTGACGTCACTAACAACTTCGCCGAACATCACAATTGCGCCATCTGGAGAAAGATGGGGGCGGGGAAAATGCGTTCTGGCATTGTCACAAATTTTCTACTATATAAGATACTCTAGTTACACTAGCCAAGCCTACCTCACTCAACCCGTCAAGCGACCACCAAAAGAGGGCGCTTCGACATTGACTTTCAGCGCGAATCAGTCTTAAATGTGGAGAGGGGTGCGCTTGACTTTTCAACATCATTCGACCTCCTGATCTGTATTTCTGGAAGACACCAATTATCTCGATATCCCGTTTTCTCCGATTTCAAAAACACAATTCAAATTTCTCAAGCTCGCTTATCCATGGCTCGTAATCAGCTTGTGTGAACAAAGGGATTGAAGTAGCGCCCCCTGGTGCTGCGCCGCTCCCCTTGGCAAAAGTGTTTCAATTCCATAAAGGAAATGCTGCGAATGTCTGCCGTTAGGATCGCTCACTTCTCAACATCTCTTTCGTGCCCTTTTACGAGTAAGAGCATTCGCAGTTGGTCAATTGCAACGGATTCAAGGGATGAGGGATTGAAAAGGAGGGGGCGGCTTGCGTTATATGGACCGGAAATTATTGCTGCTCGCGCAATCTACTAAATAAATAGTCCTGCGGGAACCGGGCGCAAAAAATCCCCCAATTGACAGAATATCTCGCAATAAAACTGAAGTCGGGAACTGCACCGAACATCGAAAAAAGAACTTTAATCACGTAATACAGCCTGTAGTAGATGGGGCTCACTCTTCTGTATCGTGAGGGCTGCAACCAACACACATTTGCCTTATTAGCCGACCACAACGAATAGTAAGCTGTAGAGTGCAAAAACATAATGTCTTTTGAGGGTCGAATTTCTGTCTCATTATTTCTGGTTTACATTTTAATTTGTCATGAATTCTTTAATAGCTTTCCTGCGGTCGAATAATGTACATTCACTGTTGAAAGAACGCGCTACACCTGTCAGCTACCCAGAGCTGTAATTACTTTATACGGTCTATATCCTTGAACCTCGTTGGTTGAACGCTGCTGTGGGCTATCACGTATAAATAGAAATTGCTACAATTTGTAATGGAACTCTTTCGTGCATGCAGTCAAGAAAATTTGAAACTGTATCCGATGTCTGCACTGTTCTATGTATAATTTCTATGTTCTATGTGAAATTGCTATTTTTACTGTCGTCAAGGGAAATTAAATGCACTGACAGACGTTAGAACGATATTTGAAATATTTTTTAAGGTAGCCAATTTGAAAGCGAAATATTTTCGGAACATTTGGTATTTCTTACGTAAATGGTCGGGGAAAAAATAACTGACCAAGCAACAAACTTTTTATATAAATTACAAAACAATTCTTACGGAATTGCTTAAATTTAGAGTACATTTAATCAGCATTCCAACAATCGAGTAGATGGCGATGTCAGTTGTGAGTAATTATTAAATTCACACGGACTGGCGACGAAAGTCGAACAAATTAATCCAGCGAACAGCGATGTTTTAATTGTCCGACAATCCGATACACACGTAAAACTTATAATAATCAAATAAAGTGAGCACGTAGTGGAGATGTACAAAAAATTTACACTGAGATCGTAAAAATGTGTAATTAATGTAGTCAAAATGATCACCGACTCTGTTCGTCCTTTTTCGTCCCGGCCACAACTAGCTTTTTATTGAGTACTTATTGATTCGACTCCATCGTTTAATGTTTTGAAGATTTTCCCCTTGATATTTCTCTACCACTATCTCTGATCGTAAAAGTAGCAATAACACGGCAAGTTTACGTAGCACTTATATTTATGTCGATTGAAGAAGCTAAGTGTACTGGGTTCTAAAATGAACACTTCGTTTACAGAAATAAATTTGAAAAACAGCCCCCTCCCTTCTTGAGGCTGTGACGCCCCATAAAATATATTTTTACGCCATCCACGAAAACATAAATGTTTAGGGTGGTGTTAGGATCAAAGCCGTAAAGTAAGTACAGAGTAAATCTTGTATTTCTGGTTAAAATTCCCCATCTAGCAAAACTAATTCAACACTGGGAAAATAACTTCAAGATTATTTTTTATTCTAATATGATTTCGCCTTTCGAAGAAATTTCTTTCAAATGACGATTTGTGTCAGCAAACATTTCCCCTAATTGATAATTTCATTTGATACTCATTAGCCATCATTGCCGAGCCACAGTCAGTCCCTAAACCAATTGGGCTACGACGAGTCGTACTTCAATCTGGCTTCTAGCTCATCTTTAGGACTAAGGGAGCCTTATGGCGTGTTAGCGCACGATCTGAGCATGACGAAAGGTCGTTAGCGGAGTTTCACCTGTAATTTGTGCGAGTTGTTTCGAAATCACAGAGAAAAAATAGTGCATTAAGATGAATTGATAAAATGTTGCCGCCGCAGTAGTTGATCGGCTGCCAAAATATCTATTCGGGAGACTTCCCGGAAACAAAAGCCTTTGCAGTGCGTATCTATTAGCAGAGGCATGACCGAAACGACTTAAGTCAATAAGCGCGTTGAGCGGATTAAAACTCCATTTTCCTACACGCTAAAAAGACTATCGATTCTCATTAAAAGGGACTATCGCTTCACACGCATGATACGAGACAAGTACGAGATTTCCTACGCCATATGCATTCATACTGAATAGGCAACCTTAACTAAGCAACGCTCTAGTTTATAAATTTTCGTCCATCGTTGGTCAGGTGGTGCATTTTCGTCATTCTCAAAATCAAAATCAATTTCCGAGCAACTTTTGAGAAAATCAAATTCTCAACTAATGATTGCTGAAATCCGTATTTTCTCCATCACCAAGTTGATGATGAAATTCTGAATTTGACCTTAAATTCTTGAATTGATTATCGTCTACATCGATAATATCGAGTCACTCGATTTTATGATCGATTCGGCAATTTTTGGTAATATCAAGATTATAAATGCTAGACACCATGATAAATGTGAAATGCAAATTATAGTGAATCTACCTTTTAATATTTTCTAAAATTTCATTGAAAAATCCGCCAAAAAATAGTTCCAATTATTTGTAAATAAATGTAGTAGTTATAAATGTAAGTTTAATGGATCATGATTGAGTTTAGCGAGGTCAGTGAATGTCATTTTTTGCCAATATCAATCCGATTGTATTTCACTGAAACTGCTGAATCATCATGCATTTATTTACCATGGGCGCGGCCATCTTGCTTTTGAGAATCATAAATAGAAATGGGGGACTCGGAGGCAACCATAAATCGAAGTTGATTCCACAAATAGATTCATCAGTCAAATTCATGACGAAAATAAACTTTTCCCTCAAAACCATCAATTGATCGGAATTGTGGATTGTGCGCATGCGCAGATTACGTAATTTGATGTTGACAATCAAATTTGAAAGACGAAAATGCACCTCCTGGCGTCAAATGTCAACCGATCAAAGGGACGTGGGCTCGAGCTCGAATAGGTCCTCTCAACCGAAATACGCGGATGACAGAAACAGAATGGTTCTTAGGCTAAAGACTCTGGCAGGGTCTTACCAAAAAGCATACTAAAAAATAATAATAAACATACAATGTGATGTTTATAAGACCGGTGTAGCTCTATATTTAAAATCCAGCAATCCTAAACGTTTGTCTGTAACCTGGAATAATAATACGATATTTTTATATTTGAATGTATTATTCTCTTACCAGTCATTATTAGTTTATTAGCTTACACCATCGGTTCGAACATAGCAGATCATCCACCGTTGAATAAAGTCTCGATACTCTAGACACGAGAAATATAAAATTGCCATCCCGGCCACTTGAAAGCGCCACCGGCGGCAGCCAACGAAACTATATGTCCCGCACGTTATCGTGTCACACGTCTTTAAGGCAAACCGCCAATCGAGTCACAGAAACTGCGACCTCCAACAAAAGAACATTAGCGCCGCGGTGCATTCATTTCAACCCAGAACATCTGCGAGCAAATAAATACGACCACCACCATCACGATCAATGTCGTGCCAGGGTAAATAAAGCTGAGCTCCTCCGCTCCTCAATTCCAGACGTGCATTTATTTTTGTTTTCCTACGAAACTTTTTTAAAAAAGTGTTCGGTGGCTGCTATAGTATATAATATGGAAGGTTAGCCTGTAGCTACACCAACTCACGAAATTCCAAGACTTACTATCTTTTTGAGAAGCAACTCGGGTGCGGCTCCTACACACCGGGGGTCTACCAGACTTTCCCCTGTCCCAGACAAATGCTTTCAGACTTTCGCGTGTCGGCGCTGGGTTAGACGTCAGACCCTATATTTAACCCCCTTTCAGACAGCCGTAATGCGGTGTGTCATATTATTTATCCCCCAGAAATTCACAACAGAGTCTAGAGCAATTGCTAAGAAGCCTTAGGTCGCCTACCTGAAGGGGGAGGGTTATAAGATGTTCAATCACCGGTGAACCTCCTTAACAAACATTTAAAAAAATTATATTCAATTTATAAAAATTCCTCACAGGATTTTTAATCTTACCTTCGACTTATTTTTAAGCAACGTTCGTACTATTAATAAAATTGCGACTTGAGTGTAATTGTGTTTCTTGATCGATTTTCCTGAATAATTTACAACGAAAAATACGTTTTGAAAATCGGGCATTATCAAAGAAAATATTTTGTTTTATCTGGAATAGACATTGATTTATGAAAATTTAATGTCCCAAACACACTTTCATAATTTATTTTGTGGTGAACACGACTTCATAAATGGAGAATGTTAATGTTTAGTGTCCCACTTAATTTGTGGGATATGTGGGGGAAAATACGCTTTATGGAATTTGTGGAGAAATTGCAATTGCTCCGTTCACCTAGGTTCATCTGATTCGAATTGAGATGGAAATGAGACGAGAAATATATATATTTTTTTAATATAAAACGTTCGTCTAGACGCACTTCATCTGTGCCCGAAATGGATTATCGCGTCCTCAACAACGAGATATAAGGTCTAGAGAGAAAAGAGGGAGATAATATCATTGAGATTCGGAGTACATTTGGCGCTCATCAAAATGGGTGGTGTCGTTTGATTCTACTCAGATGTGGTTTCTTCAAAAAACAGTGGCTTCGCCATCTGCAGTCGAAATGACAGACGATGGGAACCTCAGGGACCCTGGAAAGCGAGCTGGATGGGGTTTCTCGACGATTTCTTCGCGCGAAGAAAAACTAACGTAGCAGCGGCGGAGTATGGCTTCAAACTTCGCGGCAACTTCGCGAGCACAAAAAAAGCGTTTCTCGACAACCGGTCGAGTTGACCAAAAGTGGTT
>JAQGBY010002668.1:0-21960 GCA_034698785.1 Mycogona germanica | reverse complement strand
ACTACAGTTGATTAAAAAAAAAAAAAAAAAAAAAAAGCGGATAAAATCTTATCTGATGTTTTAGTAATATAAATTAATGATTTTCTGATTCTGATAAATTAATGATTTAATGATGAATATAACTAAACAAATGCAAGAAAGCGGATAAAATCTTATCTGATGTTTTAATAATATAAATTAATGATTTTCTACGATAATGAGGATCTGGGGTGGATTGGAGTGTTTTGAATTGTCATCTTATGTTTCATCAGGTACCGCATTTTCTCATTTAATTATTTCACAATAAATAATAGTATACTATCATATTTTAAAAGTTAATCGCCGACTCTGTTCGTCGCTCTCGTCCGGCGCTGTCCCGCGCATAATTTCAATTTTATTATTTAATTCAAGACTTTGTTAAATTGTTATGCATACTGATCGAAAGCTCCTTTTCTTGATAGATGCATGAGTTTCGTGAGAAGTGGCGTAATTTACCCCCAACTAATTGTATTCTTTATCTGCTCTTAGGTCTTGAAATCTTTCCGGTTAAGCAGCACGAAGACTATTAACCGCTTCTGATTCAGACACAAGCTTCCCCGGGATGGATACCTACAGGATTGTGATGCCGAGCAAGAATTGCGTTTATCAATGCAGTGGTCTGGACCAAAGGCTCCCCAAGTGTAAATAGCTCGATCTGGCAAATCGTAATTGCAAATTTGACTGGTCATTTATGCGGTGTCGCCGTTTTGGCGGATAAGGACAACTCGTCTTGGGACAGGAAGGAATCGGGATGGATCATCATTTAGTACGTTGTGCTTCATTCCAAGTGTAGATTTTTTTTTACAAGTCGACGAGCTGGACAATGAGGTGGCGTGTAGGGTAAAATAATTGTTATTTAACTTGGGGATTGAAGCCGGGGGGGGGGGGGTGGATCTAGTATTCATAAAATATATTATCGTTAATTCAAACTTGGGAGAAAGTGATTTCGTCATGCGCTCTTGGCTAAGGGGTTCTCTGTGTACGGGAGAGCGATTTCAGATTTAATATCTTGCAATAGCGAAACAAATTCACATTCTTGGCAATTCAAGTTTGCCTCCTCTCTAGTTATCATGGAAAGCGTAACGATATATCCCGACTCCCGATATGCCATAAAGATATTGCCATAAGTATGAGTGTTGTTCATGTCTTGTAACACAGCGCGGTTTCTATTGGCTCCGACTAACTAGCACATATTAATTTCATCAAGTGCAGCAGCATACAGGCCGCTGCCCATGTATATTCATAAGCAGTTTAATTCTCTGGTTAATTGATCTTTCAGGTGGAACGAGCAAATTATGCTGCAAAGATCGTATCCAATTCCGGAGACCAACCGTGTCTTTGGAATGCGCGCACAAATGAAAAGAGGCATTATGTGAAAATTGACCCGTGAGGGGTTGGGTCGAATTGAGGGGTACATCTTCTGTTTACGGTGATTTAGCTCGTTGTCTGTTGGCGCTTAGCGCTCAGAGTAGTATTCCTCTAATTTATATAGCACTTTGAAAAATAAGTGTCTGACCGGGAAAGGCTTGGGAATCTCCTTATCAATTTTCAACATGTAACCAAACCTATATCATCTATTTTCGATTCTCTACAAATATTAGTTTGCCATTGTGAATCTTATCTAGCAGAAAATGCGCCGCCTTCTATAATCCGCATACATTTCACTCTGCCTGAAAAAGAAAATGCCTTATTTATTTTTTTTGGGGAGAAATTTCGATGGGTTCGAAGATTTGCGAATTGCGTTGGCCGAGTCCAGATTTATGTTATACCAACACTATTTCTCTATTGAATAATGTCACTGTGATAAAAACAAAAAGAAATTGTATTTCAGCTTTGAAAAATCTAGTTTGAATTTGATTTTATATATATAGATATATCAATCTTGGCGAGTTACGTGGTTGAATGGAAGGAAGAACGTTTGTTATTTAACTATGGTGCGTCATTTTATTACATTTTCTGATATGTGAATGCTCTATAGTATATCGTATTGCTAGAAAACCGATTAATTGAATTACATCGATTATCCAAAATATATATTTGTATTTCATTCACTTGGTATTATTTGCTTCTTTCGTGCTGAGATCATCTACTTATTAACTACTTGTTCAAAGTGATTGAGGGCTGCGTTGAGCTTTTCGAAACTCTTGCGCTATGCTATCGATAGTGGTTACTGTATACTGCGATGTTGCATTGTTCAACGCCTCTCAAATATCCTCCAACTTGCGCCTGATCTGATCCTCTATCGGGCTTATCAAAATCTGCGTGTCTTCATATTATATTCAATACTATCGGTGAATCTTCAAGTATATATTTAATAAATTCAGATAAAGCCTTCAGACTTAAACTTGGTCACAAATAAAAAAATATATATATCCGATCATTTCTTAAAAAACGAGAGGGACTCGTACACTGTATATGTGCGCATGTCCATATTTATTGGATGTACAAAAATTGTGTAGTATCATATTGATAATTGTTAGTTACTTCGTTAGTCAAGCGTGTCATTGATTATAAAATATATGAAACCGTGAGTCATTTTTTTTTTGTATTTTGTAAATTCTATAGAGTGCTGCACATTGATATTGGCCAAGTTTCTTTATTCTAGATTTTTTTTACTGTCCTTTTTAAGTTAAACTTTGTTGTGACGGTTACATATATTTTAAATGTCCCATTTTGATTTGTTTTAAGTGTGTGGTTAGGGGGAAAATGGGGGTGAACGTTTTTGTCCTTGGAATTTGCACTTTTGCTTTACCTTTATCGTTAATACATCGTATCGCAATCACTGTATTGCAATGTATTAACGGGATATATAGATGTATTTGGCAATGTTGTGTTTCTTTTATTTTAAACATGATGACTGTATGTTGAAAATAATGTAAATTGTAATTGCTCTTAAATGATTTATGAGTACCCCACGTTTTTGTCCAATTATTTGTCAGCGTGTAAATTTTAGCTTTTATCTAAGTGTTAATAATTAAATTGTTCGAGTTGAACTTTTGTATTTTGAAATTTTTCGATGTTTATATTCTATCAATGGGAAACAGAGTTGAACTTAAAATTATGTTAAAAAGGTTTTGGAAATGAATATTTGCAAGTTCAACAAGTCAAGCTTATTATTTGTAAATTGCTGTTGATCACGAAAATCAGCTCCAGGATATTTCCTATTAACATGTCAATATCAGGTGTGATATGAACATGTTTACCCATTTAGAATCCAGCGTGTTTATTGATCGTATCAACACTCGTTATCTGGTACTCAATAAAATAAAAACACTGAAATGTCACATGACCTTTGGTCTTCAGTCAACATGAGCGCATTTCCTTGTGCGATCAAAACGGGTGTTACTGTAAAAGTAAGTAAGATATTCGATCATAGACGGCATTTTCTTTAGTAAATGTTTAGATTATTTTCTAAACATTGAGCGCAATTTTAAAATCAACTTGGATCCTCTTCTCTGGTCAATGCCATTAAGGTTATTGCCCTGCAGGCCAAATTTCACACGCAGAAAAGTACGAAACACGAGTGGGACTTTTCGGATTGCCCTGCGCGCTAACAGGTAGGCCGTCCTTTATCCTCCTCAGACCACGAGAATTTTATATGTATCAAGAGTGCATCTTAACGAATTAAGAAGCAAAAGAGGTTTTACTAGCTGCGTCATAATAGGGTTCCGTGTATCTGCCCATATTTTGAGGCCCTCTTCTGGGTGCTATTGAAGAGTTTTGTTTCGATTGTATTTCTGCCCATAACTAAGAATTTTTTTTAAAAAGTCGAGTTAGACAGTTTGTGTACATGTTTATATCAATCGTCTGGGCGTTAACAGACTTGCGACTCCAAAAATGACTTGCGACACAAACTTCTTTTCTTGTCAAGTCATTACGGCCGGTGCCTCGAAAGGTACAATTTGCAAGTATTTTCCTACAGATAAAACCAAAAAGAAAACAAGATACTAAAGAACAAAGTATAATAATTCAATACAAAGGTGTACATAATACATTGATGTGTCACCAAACATCACAAGGGGTGTTGAGAGTATTAAATTTTGACGAGTCTTCTTTCATGATGGATAATATTTTTAGATACAACTTTATAAGAAATATAAATTCTAGTGATATATTTTGAATAAATAATGAACTAATACCGATCTAAAAATCGTCATGTAATGTAAAATGTCATGTCGTCACGCCGAAAACCCTTGGAGTGAATTCTAACTCTCGTCCATGCAAGTTCTTGATCAAGTGAATCTGTTTTTCTTAATAAAAGGGTAAAAAAAATTATTTCGTTTGAAAGTAAGGTTCTTGGGAGGATCTATATGCGTGTATATATTTCCGTGAGTGAATCAAGGCCAATAACCAGCAACTAGCAGCGAGTAATAATGGAGAGAGAACGAGAAAGGTAGAAAGAGAGGTGACGCCAGACAGCGCACACAGGTAGACTTTTGTTGAGCTACCGACGAGAGTATGCACCTGTGACGTGTGTGATCATCGAGGCTTTTGTTCGACGAGAAACAACTGAGGAGTTGCCTTGACGGATTTGCTTGTGTGACGAACCCAACATGAGTGAGTAGAAATTTTATATATATAAAATATTTCCGCGATTTGGTGGGATTAGTTGTGACGATTAGAGTCAATTTACTTTGGCGATAGTTTTTGTGTGGACTAGAAATAAAACAGGTGTGTAAGTGTGTGTGTGTTAACCGTTGCACAAGTTTGAAGGAATGCGATCTCGGTTGGACGCCATTTTGGAAAAAAAGTTTAAGGATGTCGACCAGTTCTTGTTGGCGTTCTTTTACTGAAACTTATCTTTATCTATGCGTTGAAAACTGAAAACTGAACTGAAGGAGGTAATAAACGGAGTCAGACTAGTTTCTTACGGCAACTTCAGTGCTGTTTTCGAACACATTTTTACAATAGCAGACCTACCCTTATTACCCATTATAACCCGTTCCATGGAATTCCGGAATGAGTAAATTTGGAATCGGTAACCTCCGAAATTCCAGTCACCGAATACCACTTTTCACATTTTAACAATTTAACAATTCAACGATTACACTCATTTCTTTTCCCCAACTTTATTAGGGTATGATTTTGATAATTCATAACATTTCATCATTATTAGTATTTTTTTAATGAACGACTGGATGTGGAACTTGAGGACATGCTTTGAAACGGTTATTTGCGATTTGTCACGTTCTCAAATTTATTTTCGAGATTCCATTTGCGATATGAAATTAGAATGCGAGGGGGAGTCTCAGCCATTTCGAGAGCTGGCCTTTAAAGGGCAGACGTGGGCGTTGCGTCGATTCGTTATTTCGACAGTGCAACGTAGTGGTCGTCCATGGCCTAATATAGCCTTTGTCCAAAGAGGGAGGCTCAGATCCAGTTGAAAACAACATCATTGCCAACAGTAAATTGTCTTTTAAGTTATAACCAATTCAGGGTACACTACAGCAATTGGTATAAAAACATTTGGCCAGATCCATTTCTCGTTTCAGGCAACTCAAATAAAAAACACATTCTTGCATTAGCGGCCATCTTTCATTCTACTGGAGAGGAGGACCATGTCCATTGAGCATTAGTGAATCGGCATTTTAAATTACTTTTAACATACTCGAATTGGATGGAAAAACTCATTGAAAAGAATTAATAAGTTTCTCATACATTGGAAATGTTTGAGTCAATAATATTTGAAATTGGAACTGTTGTTTTGAATAAACAGTTTATATCTGAATTGGAACCAATATCAATTTTTGCAATCAAAATATGTATCTTGTCAATTTATCATACCTGCATTTTGGTTTTGTCCAGCGAATTAAGTCAGTCTTCCTAAACATTTTCAAAACTCTTTATTTACTTCCTTGGTCAAAATTATTATATCTGCGGCAATAATGGATTACAGTTTCTATTGCAGAATTCAAAACTTGGGTCTCGGGATTCGTTAATTCGAATCAAACTTTTTCGGCTTTTTATGAGTTGTCGAGTCTATGAGTTATAATTTCCTCGTTTTCTTTTTCTAGGCAACTCATTCTCCTCTCGCCTGATGGTTGTGGCGGCGATTGCGCTGATGTCGTTGATGGGGTTGGCGCTGGCCGGCGACATGATGAGGAAGAGCATCGTGTTCGACATAAAAACTCCGGACGTGTTCTACTGTCCACAGGAGAAACCGGTGGGCATTGACCAGATGATGGTCAAAGCCAAACCGCTGAAGAAGCTGTGCGAATTCGGCGGTCTGCTCCTGCCCAACGACTACATGTCAGACTGCTACAACGATGTGGACGAGTCGGAATTCGCATGCGCCGAGAAGAAGAGGATCATGGTGAGTTATCAGTTGGTGAACACAAAAGAAATGAAGACCTCCATTAAGTTATTTCATGTCTTCCGGTGTTCAATCTTGGAATCATCAAATCATCGGCCAAATCATGCCATTTTGTTTGCAAAAAATCATTCAGCGAATCTGATCCAACCATTATTCATCTTGTTCAGTTGCTTTCGATTTTCAACAAATAATTCGTGAACGGAGAAAAGATGCACCTTATGTAAATGACATTCACATTTTCTGTTCCATCTCTGTTTTTTTTATAGATCCGACTCAATCCACCAAACGACACTAGCAACAGTGTAGGAGACGTTTAGAATACTCACGACTGGGATGAAAATGTTTTTGAAAAAAAACCGGTGACAACGAATCGAAGGACACTTGAGGAATAAATAACACGGTGGACAACTAACCCCTTCATTGTGACGCTGTAACAAGCAACGGCAATGTGGACAGCCCCTACCAGTGCAGCTATTTTGTTTACGAGTGAGAAGTTTTATACTTTTTTTATCACTTTATTTATTTTTTACTTTGTATTGTCTTGTGCTTTGTTTTTTGTGGGGAGAAAAATGTGCTTACTTGGTTAAGAATAGAAATCAAATCAGTAATCTACGTTGCTGACATTGGAAAATTTCTGGCTAGTCCAACCTATTTTAAATATATATATTCCTTTCGAAAAATTCGAATTTTATTTGGTTCAAAAATGCATTTCTTCGGTGTTTATACGTGTATCGTTTCAAAAGTGTTTATTCATTTATATTTTGTTTTAAGTTCGGTTTTATACAAACGTTGATAGGGAAAACTTGAGGGGGTTGACAAAAGCTCTCGCGAATCTTGATAAATATCTGACATGTGTGGGTTGGCATGGAAACCGGATTCGTGACTATTTGTTTTAACTTGCCCAGAGATACGGATTAATTGTAGATAACCGTCCATCAAATAGTTTTCGTTTAGCCAAATTTTAGCAACCAACTAGATTTAGACTTCCCTCTTTTAGGTTTCCCCTCTAAATTATGCAATATAATTTTTATTTATGATCAGCTAATAAAATGATATGCAATATTGTTTAAATTATGTATTTGTTGTGTTAAGCTTATATTTATGTTTGCACTAACTAGCCTAAATGGTCTGATGCAGATATCAAGCGCAGTTAGTCTCCAACTTCTAATCATTCCAGACTGAAAACCAATTTTGAAATAAGTTTATCATATTGGTTTGATGTCATATAATTTTAGAATTACTTTTTATGTATTTTTGTAGAACATGAGTGTGTTAAAAATAAGCGGTGTCTTACTTAGTTTTGACTTTGTTTATTTAGTTTTGACTCTGATCGTGTTACTCCAGTTAATCACTGCCTCAATTGCTATTAACTCGATAGAAAAAAAGATATTATTTTATTTTAATTGTGCCTCTAAACAATTGAATCATAATTGTTCGGAGGCACAACTTGGGAATTATGTAAGTGGGATTATTGTTTAAATAAGGTAGGCTGGGTTTTTTATATGAATATATCGGTAATTTTTATGCTAGCTCTAAATAACATTTCCAATTTCTTGTACTCGTTCTTCGCAACCATAAGGAAATTTATACGTTCTAATTATTTCCTAGTTTTTGAGAATTTCGAATAAAGTGAAATGTTTTTAATCTGAGTCTGGATTTCTCTTGATTTATTGCTTGGTTATCCAAAACATTATTATAGTGTGAAGTGAAGTCTATTTGAAATTGCCGCGGGTTGAAAAGGGTTTGAAGGTGAGTGCTGCCCTCTAGGATCATTCGTCTACACTAGATATATACGCCATTGTCGGTGGTGTAGTTCCAGTTTCCTTCACTAGGTAGCACCTGGTACGCACAGTCGAATTTGGTAGGCGGGTAGTTTTGAAGTTGAATACAGGGGATGGATTCTCATTTCTTGTCAAATATATTTCTTACATCAGCTTCCGGATTTTGTAGCTGATCGTCGACAACTGAGAATTGATTATTTTCCTTGTAAAATAGAGTGTCAAATGACATACATGCGAAACAAAGGTGCCAGTGTCGGTGCATGTCCGATGAAGACCAGTGACACCATTTGATCTTGGTCGCTGAACTGCCGTTTGACATTAATTCTCTCAATTATTAGGTCATCGTGTTTCAAACGATTACTCCATATAAACTTGGCCTTGGCTTTTGTTTTTATTGCGACTCAGTTCATCTATTATTCTCAGAAAGCATACAAAGAACCAAACAAACTTACAAATGTAAAGACAATAAGTGGAAACAAAACAAGGTACGCGAGCGGTAAGTTAGAATGGTAATCGCGCAATCAGCAACATTCCAGCAATACGAAACACATCGTAATGCTGGGAAATGACTTTTTGTTCGGTCTATCCCGTCACAATCTGATAAACCTTTATGAAACAATTTTGACATAGTAAAAACATATTCGTAAAAAAGCGTAGTAAAAATTTTGAATTGTAAAAATATACCACAGGGTCCTGCTGTCGGTTCAGCTTTAATTATCAAGTTCAGCTGTAACAATCTCTAGAATGTTCTCTTTAATTAATTACAATTGAAATATTTAATCTCTTCAAACGTCTTTCTAGTTTGCGTAACGTTACTGTAACACTGCAGTTATAGATTCGTGACGTGGTGAATTAATCTTCATGCAGTGGCACCTCAACGCGTTATTTTTATATTAAACAAATTTAGATTTCCAAACGTTTGACAATTGAAATACCTAATAAAAAATATCATTTTGATTAATTTTGTTTTTTTAATAATGTTATTTTATTTTATTTGGTTTCTATATTGAAAATAGTATTCTGGTAAATATAAATGTATGCAGTTGGAATTGTAATCCGGTGTACTTTGTTTTCACGTGAGATCGACAAGGTCATTCGTTTGATGTGGAGACCATATATTTTGTTTTTGAGGCGAATGGGATAATAGTAAGAATTTGTTAACGGTTAATTTATTGTGAAATAGTATTAAAAATCGAGATCTGAAATTTCGTCGCTAGATAACTTCTTTTTTTTTTTTTTTTTTTTTAAAGGGAGGCAATACCCCGTCACCCCACCTCCTAGCGAGGCGGGGGACTCCGACCACCCCCCAGCCTGGACGAATCCAGCGGCTATAAGGGGGTGGAGGAACTATCTGCAGGTAAATTTCATTCAATTTGGTTAAACAGTTCGTAAGATAGTTCTCGAAAAGAAAATTTGTTTTCCTTTTATAATATAAGATAACCTTTCCAGAATGCACAACACTTCTTTGCCCATAGCACGGACTCACACAATTAGCTCTATGTAACAAACGCACCCAACTTGTACAAGCACGCTTACAAGTGTGACACTTGCACGCGTGCTTGGCCAGTGCCACTATTACTATACGTCATCAGCATTTTAAGCTTATTATCAAATTTAAAGATGGCGGTCGCTTTGAAGCGAGACTCGGTTTCTGAGCTTCCGATTGTTCTGACGCCGTCTACTGACGCACTAGAGAGCTTGATTGAGGAAAATCGAAGAAAGGGTAAGTTCGCCAGCAGTGTATATATATTTGTATTTATGAATACAGAGTCAAATGCGTTAATTTGTCGTTCGGTAGGTTTTCGCTTCCCGAACAGACAAGCGTTCACACTTGTAAACATTCCGGATTGTATAGGTTGCGTCTATCACATTAATTCATCCACCGTTAACGAATATAAGACACCGTTACCGAAAAACAAACGCCCAAAAAAACTCAAATTACCAAAAAAAAAAATTGAAAAATAAACATCACAAAAGTTATGAAAGCAAATTCTACGTCCATAGGACATCTCCAAAGGAGAGAGCCCCCTCACTTTTTTGAAACATCATGAACTAAGTACTTATCTGCGCTCAGACAAATAACTGCACCCGTCTCAAATTTACCCAAGAATTAATCTTGCGGAGCGGTACGGAATTGTTTCTGTTCTGCAAAATTCACGAATTCAAAAATCATGAAAGATACATTTTTATTGTTTCTCGTGCTTGTTACTTTTGTCACATCTTAGTACTAAAGCAAGCACAAGCAAGCAAAGCAAACAAGCAAGGTAACAAGGCAAGGTTTGGAAATCTAAATTTACACAAGCAAGGTAATTTTTGCAACTAATCCTATATTTGGATATGCTTTCGTAGAACAGAAAATATTACAAAATTAGAAAATTAGAAATTTTAGAATATTTTCAGAAACTAACTGCACCACTTGAAATTTGTAATTATACTAGAAAATTTGCCCAGCTTTGCTCGGAAGTCCCCGTAATGTGAGCGAAATGCTTTTCAAATGTTTGAAAACTCAGTTCAATCATGTGTTGTGAGGTCATGGCTATGAACAACAAATCGAGCCCTGCCCCTGAGCCGGTGACGACCTTGAAAACATCATGCTGTATTAATGCAATTATGCAATAGAATCAGCACACCGACCTTTCTTGGACGGTAAGAAAATTAGGTCCACCGAGTGTTGTGCACAACCACTTCATTCAGCTAGAATTTAAATTCATGAACATGTTGGGCGCTGACCATTTAGGTATTTAGTTGCAAAAAGAGTATTTACACATGTTTTATGCAAAACAAACGAGGGTGAAAATAAACAGAGTGTGATGCTGATGAGCGAAGGACATATAATTAATTACATTTGACATTGTGTCCAATAAAGAGAATTCGAGAAAAAAGAGGTTATTCGTCGGGAATATCCGACATTCACACGCGACAATTATAAAGCTTTATGTATACAAATATTTCAAAAGGTATTTATTTTCGTATAGAGTTTATTCAAGCACACTTAGAAAGGTTACATGGTAAAAATTAAGTTAATGCAACAATGAAGTACATTGTGTCCGTGTAGCAAGATGAAGTACGAATCTAGCCATTCTCCCCATTTCACCAAGTCTTTATTCTTCTGTGAAACTTGGTTGTTCAAGCAAGCTGCTTGAGATTGTCGTTGAAGGCGCGCGGCTCCCTGGCCTATCAGGGGGACATCATGCCGATTCTCATCGATTGGCGGTTGGTGTCTCTTTACATGGGGTTGCATTAATGTAATGTACCACGCATTCGGTTACCAGGGATACCGAAAAGTCTCGTCAAGCTTGCACTAGGTCGAGCCCGGGTGACATGCGAATCTAATCATGACATTTCTAGATCCAGACAACCGCGAAACAGGCTTAGAGAAGATCGAAAAAAACTGGCCTTTGAAGGAAATCGAAACTGTACTGGATCTGTGTGCATGAGACCTTGGCTAACTAGATGTACTCGTTTGTCATCCTATCAGATAGAATTCCACAATCTAAACCGAGCTCGCTTAAAAGAAACTCATTTCTTGGAAAAAAACCTTTCATGCCATGTCCCCACAATGAAATTCAACTAAGCTTTGGGATCAAGAAGTATTTCAATCATTTCAAATCGAAAATGTATTGATATAGTTTAAGAAATTTCGGAGAAACTCGCTTTCAATTTTTAAATAATCGAATTGCATGCGATTAGACTGAAAAGGAATGAAAGTCATGTTTCATGCACCCAGTACGCCAACAGGCAACAGATAGTCTATTTTTCATGACTCAGAGCGCAAGGCATATAATAGGTCGAACCCAAATTAACGAATAAAACTCTACCCTCTTTGGTTTAGATCTGATTCAGTACCTCCTTTCGTGAAAATACATGCAACTTTCTCCATCATTACTAGGTGGCAGTATTTAAATCGTTGGACGCTATTTATTCAGACAGACACAAATATCATATTATAAATGTATTGATCTATCGACTTACCTAAAGTATGAAATGCATGTACGTTTATACATTATACTCAGTAGGACGCGGTTCCAGGATGAAAACAATATAATAACTTGTCTTAGTTTGCTTAATCTAACCATCCAATTATTGGGTTTTGAGCTAACTATTTACAGATAGACTGACCTTGTACATTGACTTGAATTCTTACTTGTTTTGTTTCTAGCGTTCCCTGTATAACCCATCTCATTGTATTGGCTAGATCTATAGGCGCATCGGGTCTATTTACTCGTACTCGCCAAGTTGATTCCTATTATTTCAATGTACTGACTATGCGACTATGTCGACTGAGTAACCAAGACTATCAGTTGCCTTGGTATCCTCATTCTCGGTCATAAAAATGGGCTAATAATAATAATTATATTTAAGAGAATTGCTTGGACTGCAAGCAAGAGTCGGTAACAAGATCGTTAATAAACTAAGTTTACAACAGATCTTCACGAATTCACTAAAGTTCTTGAAGATTTGTGAAATACGCGACAGAACACGAAACGAACTCACCCCAAACTTTCATCATTACCCGATAGATTAAAATAATATTGAATAAAAATAATATTTCGTGTTTTGTCGCGTGTTTTAAACCGATTAGATATTTAAATTGTCACATGTTTGGAAAAACTATTACAAAAATTTAAGAATTTTTGTGTTCTAAATGATAATTGCTAAATGCTAAGTGACGTTATCACACGTGAGGGAACGGATTTTTCAAATATTTTAAAAACATTTCACTGACAAGGCACAGAGAAATGAATTTTAAAAGGACATAGAGAAATGAATTAAATATCAGCATATTGTCACATCAAGTGAAAAAATATTAGCATGCCTGTGTGCGTTTTTAAAACCGTGATTCAAGAAATGGCCAAGCAAAAATACATGTATAAAGTACATTTAAGCGATGACATGTGTATTTACTGCGCGGACATATTTGTGTGGACGACCCTTTGTAATGCCAAGGTGATTTGGGCATAGCCCTCGCATTTAATATCTAACTTGCTAAAATGATGCTTTGCATTCTATGATGCACTCGCAGAAGGGCTTTATACGAGTACATGGTGGCCAAATTAGTTGGGAGACCATTATTATGGTGATGCATTGCAACATTACCCGCGGCTAAATCTAAAGAGGCTGGGGGTTGCACTATGGAACATTTCATTTGAAACTACACGAACATGTGCTATCGAATTTCAATGATTGGGAAATGGCATTCCGTGTGAAACTGGGATTTCAGAACATCTGATACTTAATCGTTTCTCTGTTCACTACCAAAATTAAGTTCCAGTGGAAGATGACGTGAAATGTTTCATCGTGGGAATCCCGTCCCGTGCTTAGCCAAGCCATAAGCGCGAACAAATTTAAATCGTATATCGAATGGATGAAGCCTAAAGATCCGATAATGCTGCTACAAACGATAAATCGTTGGCTCCAAACGTTGCATATACACTGTATATTATATCGATTTATTATGCACTGGCAATGTACGATCGAGTACAGTACCAGCGTGATGAATTGAATGTTCCTGCCTTTACGGGAAACCCGATTATAGTAATTGGAAGCTAGTCGTGGAATTTCCAACCGCAAAAAGCCCACGAGAAGCATTTGATGGCATAAATTCGATTTTGCCTGGAATACAAAATGCATATATAAAAAGTGGTATTCGAACGGCATTCAAATGACGTGTACAGGTAAAACTTCATTCTCCGTGAACACTAATATAATAAATTCATAAATTCTAGAATAAAATAAAATAAATAAAAATTTAAATTATAGTTTCCCCCACACCAATTTTTAAATCAAAAAGGAAAGTCAATGTTATTTTTATTTTTCGCAGTGTTGATTAATTATATGTAATTCCTAAATCGAGTTGGAAGAAAACCTCTGGCGGATAATTAATTAATGCTGGCTCAAAAATCAATGAATCCAATTTCAACGTTCGTTCTAATGAATTTCGAAATGTTCTAACTTAAATTTGAGAGAGGCTTATTCTCGAGATTTAAGTCGGGAGTTGAAAAAAGAGTCCTATTTGTTAAGATTAAGTTTCGTGAGGACACATTGCAGTGGTGTCTTGGCGCGATTTGCCTCCTAGGTTTCGTTGGCTTACTCTAAATGGAAGGTACCGGCTGAAATCCATGTGCGATTCCAGAACCAATACCGCCATCTGCAGCAATACTGACAGCACCTGGAGATAATACGGTGCCAAAAAAACTGAGTAAATCAGTTATATTATCTATTTGCGCATGCTGCCCATCGGTATTATTAATGCAGTACATGTGCCATATTATTCTTTCAATTTTCTTGTTGAAGTGCTTTCGTATTAGGAATATCGGGTTATTGGGATGTTTTCACTAGATGGCGACGGTGTTCAGGAAGCTATTCGATCATCAATTGATGCCCCACACGCACTCTGCATAATCGCCAGCGACGATTTTTAGGTGGCATCTGAATTGAGATATGCGAATTGGCCATTGCCATATAGCTCTATGCGGGACATGAATGAAATTGTGTGGAGCGACTTTTATTTTGTAACCACCCACCACCAACCCCCACTCCCTCATAACTCCCCCCCTTCCATGATCGATCCAAATTCGCCAGTCACCTACACACACCACACACAAACGACATATGTGGCCACGCCTTCGGATGGCGCATCCCCCCCTTTCCCCCGCTCCCAATATTTGTCCTAGCAACGACAGCGGCTCGACAATCGAGCCTTTTTCCGATGCGACCAAACTAACAGCTGCGAGCAATTTTTATCGGGTGCCCCTAACAACTTGGTCCGCGCGTATATAAGGGTTGGGGCCGCCGGGCAATCTCTTAGGCCCTTGTGAGATGGAACAAATTCCCTGAAGGTGGTAGGTAGATAGGTGCGTTGGTGCAGCCATAGGGGGGGTTCGAGAGGAGGACATGTTTAGTCAAACGTGCTGCAACACCCGACGTCGAATCGTACATGTATTAAAAAAAAGTTTAAAATATTTTTGGTAACTTTTTCGAGCGCACAAGAGACTCGCTGTACGCGAATGTAACGCAAACTGGCTCGGAAAGTTGAGAACAACTCATGCGGTACAAATTGGCCGGCTCAATTTTAGATACCCAAATTGGGCGGCGTAAATGGAGTGATTCGAGAATTGTACGACGTTCAATTTTCCAGCGCTTTAAAAAATAATTTATTGCTAGTTTGGGATAAAAACTTATATTCTAAGAAGAAAAAAAGAACTTGTTCATGTTCGGTTTGAGGATTGGTAAGATGAGTAGAAAAAAATTTTTTTTTTGTCCGCGATGATCGTTTCAACATTGGCTAGACTAGAAACAGTTTTAGTTTTGATTCCCTGCCGCATTTGAAATATGGCAGGGCCGATCGTTTTCGTCATCTTAAGTCAGGCGATGTAAGACGACGGCTTCTTTACATTTTTCTCCCGGGTTCCTCCGCCATCAGGACCCATGATGGGACCCATTTCTCTTGGCTGCGTGCGCCGTATACGCGGCGCCTATTTAACGTTAGTGTCGCGCGAATTCCCGATCGACCATCGCCCGTCGCCAAATTCTTTCCGCGCACGTTTAAGACTACAGTTGCTCTATCGAGCGACCTATTCTTCCAAGTTTTCTTATAGATCTCGGCGATAAACTTTTTCCTTTTCGTATCCATCCTTTTTTTCTTCTTCTTTTTCTCCCATTGCTCCTGGTGTGCTTCGGTGGTGCGTCGGTGATGCGTCGGTGATGCGCAGGTGAATGGCGAAGGCGAGAATAGAGTGGAGATTGGGTGGAGGTGGGGTCAAAGAAAAGAAGGGCCACTTAATTTGGACACCGGCTACATCACAACAGAGAAACTTCTTCGGCTCGATCGCCGTTTGTAAGGAAACTAGGCGGAGAGTGTTTCCAACAGAAGAATCGATAGGAGCCAGAACTCTTTGTCTGATTTCTACGAATTTTGTTTAATATATAAGAAACATTCTCTATAAGGTACTGGCAATTAATATTTAGTCATGAGGGATTTAGTTGCGACGTCTGGATGATATATTAAATGGTGAATTCGGGACAGACCGAATGAAGAAGACCAACCGAGTGGCGAACTCGCTTCCGCTCTGCACGAAACTATTTTTCTCAATTACCAGTACTAATTAAAATAATAGTAAAATATTATTATAAAAAGCGAGTTCGCCACTCGGTTCGTCGTCTTCATTCGGTCTGTCCCGAATTCACCATTTAATATTAATATTTAAGTTAAGTTGTTCAAAACGTATTGACGATTTGAGAAATCGTTTTAGGGAATTATAAAAGTGCAGGAGCACGCCGAGATGAATATCAAGATAATGCCAATAAGCAAAGGTTTATTTAAATGCCTGATAGTGAGACAATGGTATTCATCCGTTACAGTTATAATGATCAGAAGATCATTACAAATTCCGAGCTTTCGACAGTCACGTCATAATCATGGAAATAAACAGCGGTACTCTGTAATTATAGAGTAATTCAAATTTCAAAAGTTGGTGAAATATCAGCAATCGCAATCCATTACGTTACGGCATGACAAGTGTACGGCTGCCCCTGAAATTGGCAATCACTGTCAACTTCGGCGCTATGCAGGAATGCGCTATCCGTCAACGCAGCTCTTAGATCTGCGGCCAAACCAGTTCTACTGCAATGTTCTACATAATTAGTCATTTGATTTTGCCAGCTGTCAGTTTCCTGTCATATGATTTATTTCAGTCCTAGAAACTTTACAATAAATTGTATCTTGTCGTTCCAGTTTCAGTGAGTGCGGTAGCGGACAATTAGTAGCCGCGCTCACCGCAGGATGTCTTTGAGATGCTGTCCGCGAGCACTCAACGCTGTTGGCGACAAAAAGGGGCATCACTAGATTCTAAATCTTGATGCATTAGCTGTGCAGAGTGCAACAGTCGCCTTGGCAACGCCACACGCGAGCCTACGAAAAAAGAAAGACCGGAACTGGGTTTTTTTCGGACCGAAGAGCGCAATACGAGATTACTTTTCTTCTTGGAACAGCTCGTACCGGAAGTTAGGGACCTTTCGGGGGGACAGAGAACTCATAACCCATCATCTAGACTACTCTTCACCTGAGACCCTTGACAAAATCCTAGCATGATTCATGAGTTACATAAACATTTTTTCACAGGTGTACGAAAATTTCGATTTTATGGACATCACTAAAAATGGGGAGATGAAATTTCGAACTACTTTTGACGGCCGCTTCCATAAAGATCAACTAGAAAATAAATTGAGGAAGATTTTTGTCAGAACGTCTGGATGAATTTAACCAAGGAAATCAATCTAAATTCCATCTGGGTTTGATTTTGAAGAGGGCTGATTTTTATCGTCTCTAATTTTGTTTATTACCAAGTTAGTGCAGTCGTCATTCTAAAAATGTTCAATAATTTTCTGTTCATTAGCCGAATGAAATAAAACATCGGGTCCTTCTACATTGTTCTGCGGTTCTAGAATTGAAAATATAAAGTCGATCCTGTTTGCAACCTTGACAATAGAATAGGAATTATACACTATGACAATATAATTTCGTCCGGCCTGTCCCCCATTTTCATTTTATTTACAATAATTTGGCATTTTAAAATTATGGTTGAAGTTAACATTAAGAAAAGTTGGCAGATCTGCTCTAGTTGACCTGCTGATATTATTATCAGTATTTAATCATTAGATGCCGTCAGATCGAGCATTCGATCTTGTAATAATAAATCCGTCAATACGTATTTAAATTAAAAAGAGATTCTTTTCATTTTTCAGATGGAGTCAACGTGGCTTTATCGGATTCACACGCCTCCGTTCCACCTAGACGGCCTTGTCCGTCGTTTAGGGAGAATCGGGATCCCAGTTAGGGGGAGAGGAGGGGTGGGGGAGGGGGTTGGATTTCGACAGCGCCGGTTTTTGTTATGACGACGACGACGATGGCGACTAGAAACGCACGCGCGACGCGCCCAGCTCTCTCCCGTTCCACAAGAGTTCTCATTTCCAAGCTTCTCGGCGGCAGAGTCACGTCGAAGAGAGAGACAGACACACACTCGAGCGCCACACGAGAGAAGAGCACGGAGATTGGGGACGCGCATGCCGCGCACGAGCTACCGAAACGCCGACGAACCGAAGGACCCCCCCCCGCCTCTTGCAACGCGCGCCTTGCTGAACAACCTCGAACAGTAGAAACCGGCCGACAACCTCGTAGGCCACCACGCGTCAGGAGTCACCAACGCCCCCTATCGGCCGATCTGTGTGCCACCTAGCCCCCGTAGTAGGTAGTATCACCACGCGCCCTGCGCATGCGCCGAAGGGTATCAGCGGTGGGCTCCCCCCATCACGCGTGAAGAGTTAACGGGTGACTTCTGTATGGACGCGCGTTGTTTGTTTACCTGAGCGCGCACACACACAAACACGCAACGTACCACACACAAACGAGAAAAGCGCCAATCGTGGCGCCCGAGTCGAACTTTTTTAAAAAATAGAAACGATTTGTGACGGGCTGTCCGCCGAATCAACACGTATCTTGGAAACCGAGCCGGCGTTCTCTCTTCAGTTCGTCCCATCAGTTCGGCACCGTCGGTCCTCCACAGAGTGTCGCGTTCGCCAGAACATCGTCAACGTACATCGTCAAACCAGATTCGACGGGGTGTCACTAGTCGGAGTTTCGTCGCCGAGCCCGCAATTTTAATTGCCACCACCACACACTCACACACGAATTGGCTGTTGTACTCTACGTACGTCGGAAAATCGAGCGCGATTCTGCCGTCCGTTTCTGTCAACCACCCCCGCGTCGTGATACAGCCTCCGTGGAATTGGATCGCGGGCGCATCAGAACTCTGCCGATTTTCTTCCACTCCACGGTGAAGTCATAATGGCAAAGATCGGCGCCTCGTCGACTTGGTTGCCGCTCGTCGTCGTTGCGTTCGTAATTGAAGGTAAGAGAAACGTTTCTCTTTTTTTTTCTTCTCTCTGAATCATCTTCAGGAAGTCTTAATGTAAATTGAACTTGTTGTCATCACCATTTCGTGAATCCCATATCCTCAGAATTCAAATGCAGTCGCCCTGGACATTCGTTTATTCATTCACATTTTAGGCTCGAATCTCCTGTATTCAAATTAGGAAATATTATATTTTCATCAAGTTGCAAACGTGTTTCAGGTTTGAATTTAAACCTTGAGCGTAATTCATTTGATTTATCCAATCCATACTGACGAGCGATGTGTTCAGAGGTTCTGGGTTCGAATCAACGTTTGGGATGAAAATTAATTTCCAAATGAGATGGTTGTTTCTGGTTTGTCTTGAATGGAAATTTAATTGCGTGAGTAATTCATCATTAAACCCAGTTTAGATAGTTTTCTAAGATTATGATTTCGAATCCCGGTGCAATTGATTTATCCAAACACCATTACGATACATCAGTCTCGCCTATGTGTGCGGATTATATGTCGAGACGAGATGCGGCGAATGCGCCGAGGAAATCGTGCGAGGAGCCTATGCAGCTAGCGATACATTTCGAATCCGAATTGGCGTGCTCCGTATAACAGTAGTGCGAGAATTGGGAGGCCGACTCATGCGGCAATAATCGAGGCATTGACCATGTCATTACTCCAATGGCTCTGCTCCAAAAAAGTAAAGAATTTAATAAATATTTAAATCATTACAAAATTGTCCTACCATAACAATTAACAGCATATAATTTTCTATGCAAATTTAAATAATTGTCCACCCAGAGAAAAGTAAATTGTATATTTATATTTATTTGGTACGACTCGTCGTGGCCCATTTGGTTTAGTGACCGACTGTGGTTTCGGCGGTCCCGGGTTCGATTCCCGGCGCGGGCTCTCGAAAATTTCGATCCCGGGGTACTGGTCGTTTCCCCTCGCATAGTGCTTAAGTACCATGAGGGGGACGTAACGCCTGTAGTACGGTGGACTACAGTTGATTTAAAAAAATATATATATATAGTTGCTTTCTAATAGCGCTGGAAACATTGAAGGATCGAATCCCACGATAAATACTGGGATGCGTTTCTCTATTGACTTTTAATTTGCGTGAATGCTAGTATTGTGAAGTTGGAGGTTATTGAAACTAAACGTGACATTAAATTTCCGATAGTAAGGTCATGAAAAATTTACTAAAAGTACATGTCATGCATCATCATTCAGGTCAACCAGACACTAGTTTTGGCAATAAACTTGCGTAGCTCACATAACGCTCCAAGCGTCACGAGCTCTCGCAACTACCTCGTCCGCAGTGTGACGATTGGGCCGTTATTTTTCATATTTTTTTGTATTAAACATTGCGGACTGAATAAAAATAAAATAAATAAAATAAAATTTCCAGACAGTGACGTAATTAATTCAGTCCTGAGAATGATTAAAAAGGTCACCATAGATTCGAGCTTTCTTTCGATGGTCAAGTTGAATTCATGAACACATGGTCCCGAGGTTCCTCCGACACGCATTGGCACGTGTCCATTGACCGAGATTTGTGTGAATCTGGTTGGTTGTTCACCGTCTTTTCCTACCTTTGGAATGCTCTAACGAAATCCAAATTCGTACGTTCAGCGCAATAATGAAATTTTGATAATGCGAGACCGTTAAAAGAGAAGCCATGAAAAGAAAAAGAAACGTAAAAAAGGATTGTTGCGTCGCTGAGGAAAGGTCGCGTTCACGTTTCGCGGACCAACAATAAAGGGATCAAATTATGACAACAATAAAATAATGTTGGTTATTGAAATAAGTCCGAAGTTACAAGAAAGTTTCATATTTTTGAGTACCCGTTCTGGTCATGACTGACAATAGCAGCAAGATGAAAAAGTTTAGCACCAAAACCCCATTTCTGACAAGTTTGGTTTTGCTGGTCAAGGTATCTATCTATCTTTATAAAAATTACAATTAAATTTCTACGCCTAATTCCATGCAAAGACACTATATCGAATTTTGTGAGAAAAACGTAGGTTTCGGTTATTGTGAGGCTTGCATTTTTCGTTTTGTTACTTTAAAATCAGCTATCAGTAAATAAAATAATTAATTGCAGTGCACCATTTCATTATAAGAATTTCCAGAAATATCCTTAAAAAATTATCTTTATATGGTTAATATTATTTTGTTGTTCTATTTGCCACGATCACGTAACATTTAATTATTATATTTATGTGCCGGAAATGTGATGTAATATTATATTTATTGACCAATAAATGTATAAATCACAGCATGTCCGGTAACCCAACCATTCGGGTGAGTTATGCTTGGGTAATATTAATGATATGCTTTTTATTCGTAACCTCTATCTATTCGAAATGTCCGAAATGTCAACACATTCTGGTTTGGTGAATGGTAGCAATTAAATGCTAGGTCAAAGCCAACACTTTTGTATTTAATTTAATTTATGGATTGGTATCTGATTTACAGTGTATGGTAGTTCAAATATACACAGTGTGTCATAAAAATGAACACTCCCTATAAAAAATATCATAACTTCGTGAAAAAAACTTTGATTTAAATGAAATTTGGCACTTGCATAGAAAAATAGTGTTGAATTATTGTGAATATGTGTGAATGAATTCGAATTCTTAAGGTTCAATATGACGCTCGCAATACGCGATGTCTGGCATTAAAAGAAAGTAGGGGATTCAAAATTGATCTTAAAAATGCTAAAACTTAACAGAGACTAATGACATTTTACACACGCATGATTGAAGGTGACCAAAAAATATTACTATTACATTTTTTGTTTAAAGGTTTCTGTTTTGACGGAGACTATTTCACCATTGAGATGCAATCATAGCACAGTGAGCTGGTGTGGCATCTTAATTGTTGCTTTAGACAGTTTATTAGCTTTCAGGTTATTTAATCATTTCTGTTTCGGGTCATT
>JAQGBY010002667.1:0-21973 GCA_034698785.1 Mycogona germanica | reverse complement strand
AAACTCTCAAACAAAATAATGGAAAACACTCTATTATCCGATAACTCTGTTCGTCTTTTTTCGTCCTGTGCTGTCCCGGAGACAACCCCTATTTCATTATGAATTTATTATGAATATTTTATTATATTATATTTCAACTACGATCTTGCCTCTTCTTATATTTTTTAAAAACATTGCCAAATGATAAAATATGGTGCCACAGCATGAACAAATATTTTCCGGAACGAGCCTCACATGTTGGAATTCCTGCCAATGCATCAGCTACGAAAAAATGGCAACACGATTTAGCGCCCTCTGGTTGCGTATCTCGTCATTTCCGTGCCGGAAAAAATAATTTGGGAAGGATGTTTGAGGAGAGAGAGAGAGGGGGAGGAAGAATAGAGACCCCTTCCTCCTGCCAGTCCCTGATCCATTCCAGCATATTTTTGGTCGCCCTGCGGTTAATGGAATTAAGGACGGAATGTGTTAACGATCCGGTTATGGGAGAACGTGACCTCAAAAAAGTGGAAAATTGGTTCCAGATATATATTATGATGTAAGGTGCGAGGGGAGGGAGGGGGCGGTTGAACAATGTGGGTGGATGGAGAATGAGATGTACTATGTTTTTCAGGAATGAGTTAAACAATTTAAGGAAATAAAAATTAAATACGCAAGTTTGGGGCCACATGATAATGTTACGACCAGAAGATGCGTAAAAAGCGGCAAGACGAATTCTGAAATTAGGAACTCGGATAGGTGTATTTCCTTACCACCATTAACGATCGCAGCGCCTTCCACGATCGTTGACGACATCTCATACAAATAATATAATATAGATGTATCATTTATCAGAAGTACAACACCCTGTTTCGTAACAGAGGCACCCGAAAACGTGAATTACACTCAATTGGGTGGGGGGCGGAAGTTTTATATCAGGATGGCGAAAGGGGTAAAACAAAATTCGCATATTCTATAGAAAAGGAGGAGGGGGAGAGCGTAATATTAACCCACACTACCATCTCCCAACTTTCTTTAACGGGGCAATTGTAGTGTTTATGGCCCCGGGAGATCTTTACGAGCGAAATTTAATGCCGATTGCATGCGGAAACATATGCAGGCCGGGGCTGGCTTTTTGGCAGGAAAGATTGACATGGTTGCATAACTGAATCGTGTGAATTCACCAAAGACCCGATGCTGTGCTAACATCACATGGAATGATATATGCAATTCGCGGCGATCTCACGTCCACTTACATGTAATGTCATTTTGCTTTGGAATGGTCGATGGAAGATTTCAAATATGGAATATGGATATGTCCTAACTAAATGGGCAGTTCCATGGTGGCAGACGCGACATGATCCATTATGTAACCGTGGCTTTGTCTTTTACTCGAAATTCCAATTCGAAAAGACAATTGTCGCACTGGTAAGGAGGGTCAAAGGAGGATTATGTTGGAAGGGTTGCTAAATTCATAAAACGATGTAACATAATTTGCTCATGTACGTGTGTGTTCATGTAGACAATCTAGCCATTAACTTTAAGCCTCTACTGACGCTCGATGTTAAAATGTTCTGGTACATTTTTTGACCTTTTAAAATCTATGTCAATAAATTAAAAAAGAAACAAATGAAAAAATCTAAAACATCGTCTCATTTAATTTTTTCGAAGCATAATTTCATCCGGCATGAAACTAAAGCATCGATTTTGTTTTAATCAAATCTTACTGTGAAGTCAACAGATTTGCCCCCAGATTGATCAGTACTGACCGTATTCGTCCTGGTAGATAATGGCCACCTTGGTCCAGTTGAGGAACTTGATCATGTCGGCGTAGGCACGGTTGAGTAGCCGATTGGACGGGAACAGATTGATGGACAGCTCCTTGAGGTCAGTTTCCAGGTCCAGCCGTGACTCGATGTGCGGTATGTCCACCGCGCCGCAGATGGACTGCACATGGCTGGCCAGCACCGGATCCGATGGACCGAAGATGGCTGTGGCACCGAAACGGATAAGCGAACAGGCTGGAGAGAAGGGATAGACAAAAGGAATGAATGTTTGCGAAAGTGGAATAAAGTGGTGAAGTATTTATAAAAACAAACTTTGACCGTAACAACCGTATTACCATGATCGAGGAAAATACAAGCAAGTATATATTTTTAGCGCATTCATTTAACACATTCTCTAACATTTTTCGAAAAAAACACCGGATTGAGAATGGCCATATTGTTATTCCAGATTTTGTTTTTTATTATTTAAGAAAGTTATTTTTTGTATAACTAGCCTAAACTATCAAATTCCGTCAAAATGGCTAAAATTAACCTTAATAAGAATATTATTGTTTGATGTATTTATCTGATAACTTGTTTCTGTAGAAAACTTACCAACCTTGCCAGTCTCAAATTCCTTTGGTATTTCGAATTGAAAATATACACATGATTTAATACGTGACACGTGGAGATGATTCAAAATAGATCCATTCCGAATTAAATTTAAAATTGTAACATTTCATAATGTTAACTTCATTTTCTTAGCTTCACACACATTATTTCATTGAGGTTACATGTATTTAGAAAATAATTTGTATGCAAACAAAACGCTTTTCTATACACAAATCCGTTAAGTCAAGGCAGAGCCATCATGTGTGAAACAAGCTAACTTTATTCTGGTGGTTCATTCATTGAGGGGTCAATAGGCGGGAGCGGTTTGAATGGGGGATGGGGAGGGGTGGACATGGTGATGTCCACTGATGGCCAGGCAAGGAGCCTGGCTGACGCCGATAAAGGGCCTCGTTCGTCAGTTTCTGTCAGTCTTAAAGACAAATGGGAACCTAGATGGGGGAGGGGGTGGAGTTCACGTAACAAACCCTTAGCCCTATTGATCGTAAGAACGTTTATTGAGGGTGACCAAACCGCGCTAAATTCTTTAATTTCTGGGACGTTTCCAGAAAACCATATCCATATTTTATTTATGACACTGAAGAGAACAGGAAAAAAGTGCCAAAACAGTATTTCTGATGTTTTAAAGATAGCTTGTAAATTTGTCGAATAACAATTTCGATTCAGCGTAAACAAGTTTGTAAATGCTGAGTGATGAAGAACTGAAAGCATTTTTAAAAATACTTTTCTGCAGATTCGAACAATTCTTTTGTTAATTGTAAGTGTCAATTTTCTAGCATTTGTAAAGAGAACTAGTTTTCAACCTGATTCTTAAAAAAAACCTCAATATATTTGAGAATAATATTTAAAAAAATATAATTATGAAGTAAAATATAAAGTGTGGAATAATTAAAAAATGTTTGGTTTGACAAGTTCATTTTGACAAACCAGCAACGTCCCCCCCTCCCCATCAACTGTAGTCAACCGCACTACAGGCATTCTGTACCCCCATAGTGCTTAGGCACTTTTGGAAATGGTTGAATTTTTTTTAATAGAATACTGTCAAATTCCACTTCATGCTGTCAAAACTGGGATGGGAGACACTGGAAGATCGCAGGAGGGAGATCAGTTTAAGGTTGCTGGTCAGAATTCTAAAGGGGGATTGTAATGTTGATATCTGGGGAAATGATGTGTCCAGCTCCTGACAGAAGTAGAAGGAACCACACTAGAATGGTAAACGAGCTTTAATGTACATCTGCATCATATTTTAACTCCCATTTCCCTAGAGTGTGTAGACAGTGGAATGGCCTGACGGAGCCTCAAATCCAGAGCCTTTTAAAGTAAATCCATTTCTGTCCCCAACTGGTCTTTCGACCCCCGCCTAAGGCCTCTCTCTTGGGAGCTGCTTGCGGGTAAAGTTTGTAATTGTAACTGTGTAATTACATAGCAAACAGTTGTTTGAATGAATTTGATTTTGATACTTCACGAAAACAGAAAAAAGAGGCAAAATTAACAACGATCTTCATTTTAAAACGGAAAACCCGTTTTTTCACGTCTACAGACAAACACATTTCTGTAGATTACTGCAGCGACCGCCTCAAAATAAGAACTTTGAATAGGTATCATAAACTCATATAAATAAATACTAAATAAACCGGCATTTTAAGAAACAATATTTTAAGCTCTATCTAAAATCTTGAAAGGGGTATCTCGATTTAAGTAATACAACAAATAAAAACCAACACTCCTTCTAAATTAACCGTTCTCTTATGATATTTGTTAAGGAGCGTGTTCGCCCTAAAACACCCTCAGGTGGCGACCCAGTAATTTTAACTAGCCAAGGCTTAGTAAAAGTTACCTAGGAAGGATCTTTAACGTGAGATTGGCCGTTCTAGAACCATTTCTCAGCAAGGAGAGCACAACAAAAAATTTAGAATAAAAAATCAGAGATAAAAATACCGGGGACATCTCGCCGGAAATAGCTACCCTATTTTTGTCGAAACTCCGCCTTTCCCTTCTCATTCAGTACTGAGCCCAGCTTGTCGACGTCACCCTGTGTTAGCAGGGAACAGATCTAGTAGTAAAACGCGCGGAAAGGTGATTTTTCTCGGGTGGCCAAAGACCTTCCATTTGGCAAATTGCGCAGCCCCGGGATGCACCCGGGATGGTCCGGGCTACGTCACTCTTGCGCCAAATTGTTTCTCCCCAGCACCTCACCACCCCATCACAAGTGCAGAGTGGTGCGAGCTTCTAACTATCCTACAGCGCCTGAATGCTGTTACGGAAGATCGCATCAATCCACCAGTCCACCTCCACCGTCCAAGACAAGATATTCTCGCCCCGAAGAGGGCGCCTTTTTCCAAATTTACAATCTGTGATAGGCTTTAGCACTGGGTGACGCTCTTTTAGTTATCTGACACGTAATTGCAACGATTACGAACTGTGCCAACTACACGAGAAAGTATATTAAAGTGAACGAGACAATTTTGAGGAAGCTCGAAGCCAAATGCGGAATAACAATGTCTCGTCTCGTCTCGAGAGAAACCACCAAGGCGGCGGCCAGCATTATTCTTTTCCTAAGTGCGGACCTCTTCGAGAGAATTACTGCTACTGGTGGAAGGGGGGTGGTGCTGATTCGAAGTAAAGTGGATTTCTTTTCTGGGGATTTCCGGCTAAGTGCCTAGTTGGCCAAAAAGTGGGCTCTAGTCGAAAAAAGCAGTTAGCACTTCGACAGCTCTAAAGCTGTTTGAATGTCTTGTAGCGCAAAAGGATTTTTACTCGACCTTTTCTTGGCCTATGTCCCTTTTATTTTCTGAACTATTTCAAATTGGCTAGAGAAATCCTGTTAAAAATTTAAAATTATTTCTTTTAATTGATACAGAGTAGGTGTCATATTTTAGTTACCAGAATCAACTAACTTAAACTCGCTATATCAACTAGTTTAAAATTGCCAGCGTCTGTTATTGACTCATTCGGCAAGTAACTGCAGTCACCGCTATTGGCGATCAGTCCGCTAAAATCCCCTAAAATCTCACAAAGAGCACCGGGAACGATTAATGGGCACTCATCCACACATAATTTGCATCGATCAGAATTGATATTTGCGATGAACCAACTTTTTTTTTATTGAAATGCCACCAGAGGGCACCGGTTATTTTCGTACCATACGAGTGGATGTCGGCTTATCTGTGTACGGCCATATATTTTGTGATTGACCCTATTCACATAACTCGGGTAACGAGGCCTATCGGAAACGTCCAACATCGGGGAAAACTCCAAATTTGATTCTATTTTTTATTGGGAACAAAACGAGCAGCGTCGGCCATTTTGAGAACACATAAAATATAGACGACTTACGCAGAGCCAGAAGAGGAAATTCGGGGACTAGTGGGAGGTGTATTCTGACAGCGCTGACTGAAAACAGCGAAAATGGCGGATTACAGCGCTTTGCCATGTCTATTTAGAAGATGGCAAATTCGTTATGTTCGCAGACCGTCCTTATCCCAGAGTCAGATCAAGGGGAGGAATAAAAGGAAAAAAGGGGGAATAAGGCAGGCATGTCACACACAAATGATTCCCCCAAATTGACTATCCGCTCGGCCATAAAAAGTCACTTTAGGATAAATTAGCTGACCACATTCAAGTGCGTCTTTTTGCGCAAGTCGCGGAGTTTTACGTCAAGTTGATTGACCCAAAAACGACCGGTACTCGCACCCCCGTGTTAGCGCCATCTACTGAATAAAAGAAATTCTCAACCAAAACATGAAAAAATAACGCAAATAATCTACTAAATTCACCAAATAAAATTGACTTGTTGAAACTATAGATACCATCGGTTCCGATTCTAGCAGCACTAGTTAGTTTCAGGTATCCATCTCTCTTCATTAGTTAAAAATTTAGATTTAAGCCCAAGTATTCTTAATATTTTACAATATAATCCTGAAAAATTGAGCTACACAAATCGACGTGAAGTAAAACATATTCGTACGTAATCGCCCTAAAAGAAAAACAGGGAAGACTCGAAAATTTTGCCCAACCTAGCTACTTAGGTAGGGATCTTTCACGTGCTTCTGATATCGTACAAGCACGGCTCCCACGGCTTTGCTTCCATTCTGAAAGAAAAAAGACGTGTTTTTTCGTTTTGCTCGGAACACAGATGGCGACCATGCTTATCACTATGCCATTCGTACATGTAAGACCGTACGTGCAAAGGCCCCAAGAAGAGAAAATAGTTTAATACCTAGAATTGGTGTCTTCAGTAAAAATTATTTTTCAGATTAATTTGAATAGTAAAGTGGGGAGGACGAAAAGTTATTAGTTCATGCATGTTTGAATCTCCCGTCTATTGAAACAAAAAAGGAAACCCAAAGTATGGAATATAATGCTGAAGAAAAATGAGATCGCTGGATACGATTCGAAAAAGCGGCAACAAGAGATTCGTAGAACATAAAAAGTTTATTGTATTACTTAATAATATTACACGTCAACATAGCAAATTAAAATAATGGAATATAATGCTGAAGAAAAATGAGATCGCTGGTTACGATTCGAAAAAGCGGCAACAAGTAGAACATAAAATGTTTATTGTATGACTTAACATAGCAAATTAAAATAATTAACTAGGAAACAATGTACGACAATTACATAACATAGATATTGAAAATTATGCAAAATTCGTAGTGATTGTGTCGTACTTTCAAAATTTTCAAGATCTATGTTTTTTAATTGTCATACCCCAATACATTGTTTTTCCCAGTTAATTATTTTAATTTGCTATGTTGACGTGTAATATTATTAAGTGATACAGTAAACTTTTTATGTTCTACGAATACCTTGTTGCCGCTTTTTTGAATCGTATCCCGCGATCTCATTTTTCTCCAGCATTCTGCAACTACGGCATTACTCCTTAACGTGATTTATGGTATACAGAGTATAAGCGAAAAGCTCCGCCCGAAATGGCAAATTGTATTGCATCAGATCAATGCAGAAAAGCCAACCAGCGTTGCTGCCCTTGCTGTGTGTGTAGCATAAGCATTTGCAAACACACAGCAAGGGCAGCAAACAAGTTCGCTTTTCTGCATTGATCTGATGCATTACAATTTGCAATTTCGGGCGGAGCTTTTCGCTTTCATAATAATCCTAGATACACTTGCAAAGCATACTTATTCCAAAGCATGCTTGAGAAGGTGCGTTTAGACATTGAACAGAATAGGCGCGTGTCGCTCCTCCGTGCTTCGACAAGAGATGACTAGGAGCTCTCGAATGACAATTCGTCCAGCTCAATAGTGCTTGAGAGGGTACGTTCAAATTTTAATAAGATTCGAGCACGGGATTGAATCGCTTGCAATTGACACAATCTCAAAGGATCATTTGCCCCAATTTCAAGCACAATTGAGATTTCTCAAGCAACTTGAAGCATGCTTACAGTGTAACTAGGATATAAGCTTTTAATGCATCAACGCATTATGCGACGATGCGCTTTAAGTAATTGGGTAAAAAAGAAAAAAGACTCAAAACTTATTTTCTAATCTATTTGGAACTGTGGTGTCTTTTTTATTTTAAAAAGGGTAGATCAAAACCTTGGGTGCCGAACGAGATTGAGAAATTGGCGGCAGCGCCGATCATTAGTGAGCTGCTGACAGTCACATGCAAATTAAGCGATGGATCCAACAGAAAAATAGACAAAAAGAAACCCAACAACCATGTTGTTGGGCGAATCAAGACATCCCGTTCTTGTGATTACACTTATAACCTAGGACACACGTAGCGCGAGAGATTTTTTGAAGGAACTTGGTGCGTCTGACTGTGAAGGAGGAAGAAAAAAATAATCCCTGGAGAGAAGAAAGGAATAGAAAGATTCGAGGGTGGGTTTTCGGATAGGGCTAACATTCCTCCCACTCCCTCTTCCTCCTTGCCACTTTGCATAATTTGTTGAATAGGGTGGCTACTGATCCCTGGTCCAGAAATTGCGGGACAAGTACGGATTATTTATGGTGACACTGGCAATGGGCCCTGCGAACTGACTCCAGGTGGCGCCAGTTGGCAGGTGGCTAGCTAAATACATACTATATATTCAACGTGAAATTGGGACTTAACGAAGAATGAATCCATTGGAATTCGCTTCAAAGATAACGACGACTATCATCTATCCTTCCACTTCTTTGTCGTCGGCGGAAATCTCTCAGAAAGACAGGGGGGAAACCTGTTCACCAATATTAACATTAACGAAGTGGTATCGGCAAAAAATTCCATCTCTTGCTTTTAGGTGTCGAAAAAAGAAGTGGGTGCATCATGAAGGAGGAAGGAGGATTTACTCCCTATCCATTTGCCCACACTTCTGCCAAAGAGTGAGGGATGATATGAAGGAGGGGTAGACACAAAAAGTTAGCGTAATAGAGGAAAGGTGATGAGGCGTTAGTGTAAAGGGTGGTAGCTGGGGTGACGTCTTTGATTGACGATGCCCTTCCTTAAGACGGCGATGTAGCATCTTCGTTTACGGATTTCCGAAGATTGGGGGGTGGTTGGAGTTGGTCTTCCCCTTACTCCTCCCCAACCCCCACAGTATAATCTTTGTTGGAGGCCACCCACGGAATCGACTATTTGTTATTTGTTCTGCCTTAATATTGTTCACGTTGATTATAGCCACATGCAACTAGAAAAAAACAAAAAAAAAATTGTTACCCCCCCCACGCCCCGTATGACCTCAAATCCAATAGTGTTGTGCTTTATCTCAATTGTCTCCTCTAGAAGCGCTTTGTTCGCTTCCCACAACGCAAATTCTCGTTATCACAATAACCATATACAAAATATCGTTGCAATTGAGCAATAAAATCTATCGAAGACTTGAGGTTGGAAAAAGCAAATGGCTTCCATTTTTCAAATGTTGGCACTCTTTTGGACCCAGTGCTTCAGAAATAAGTTCCAACAGTTACATATATTCACTTTAGAAAAATCTTAAGTTTTAATAAAAAAATTCTATTGAGATGTGGGAAAAACTAAGATAAATAAATTGTATTAAATGAAATTCTCTTATTTTCAAGAAACAAAATATTGTCTCAAAAATAAAAAATCACCCATATAATTAAGACAATTGTCTCAAAATGAATTCTCTCAATGTAGGCAACGCGACCCGTACAGCTGAAATACCTTTAAGGTGTTTGAAGTGCTCGGCCTTCTATCAGGAAAACGTCCTGGAACATTTATACCGACATGAAATACCAACTATGGATGGCAACGAGACCAGCGATGTGTTAATCCATCAGGACAAGTCACCGGATGTCGCACCCATGGACTTCTGATCAATTTAGACTGCTGAAACGAGAACTCGGACACCGCCGACCTACTACATTGGATGACCTATGGAAAGTGTGCCAGGAGGAGTGGGCCAACATTGACCATCATGCGCTTCAACGCGCACTTCTACAGTGGAAACTTCGCTGCAGGGCGATTGTCAGGAAACGTGGCCAACACATCGAGCACAACAGGTGGTGGAGAAATGGAATTTCATAGGGTATACAGCTTTTTTAAAATCTGTCAACAAACATGAAACAACCTTATGTATAATATACGATATCAGCAAATCGATTAAAAACAACAATGACGGACATCTTTAGAACACTGTCCAAATCCCACGTGCGTAGCATCAGGGTGGCCCACTGCCCCAGATTGGTCAGGGATCAACAGAAACTGAGTTTCATGCATTGGTGTTTGAGACAAAATGTCTCAAATTCACCAAGCGCTCTCATTTTCCAAATGCAAAACACAATTTTCGATCTTTTAAGACAATATATTCTTTTGCAGTTGTCTCATTTTCAATTTGAGAAGCGTGAACATATTTTTCAAAAATGAGAAGATAGAAACTTTCGCAAAAGATAATTTTTCGAGATTTTAGAACACTGATAAGATTGGACTTTTTGCAGTGTTCCTGAAAGACGTTCGAGTACAGATACAATAATGATATTAACAAGAGAAACAGGATCAAACAGCAGAAATACCAAAACATATTTCATGAAAACGTTTTATGATAATAATGTTAGACTGGAGTTTGAAGAACACATACGCAACCGCATCTACATCGAATTGCCGATAATCTCTGACCCGCTCCGAGTGGATCCAACACACGCGGAATAATATGAGCGATTCTCCCCGCCACGCACACACCCGTTGTGCGTTCATGCCAGTTTAAACTCGAAAGGAAAGTGATATATGGTTCCAAGGAGCCATTGGGAACATCGTGCACTCATTCTTTCAAGAAGCACCGTTTTGGTGGCAAATTTACCAACAACTACATCAGGTCCTAAGAGGATATATGCAAATGAGAAATAAGTTTCAAGTTTTGTATGCGCCGGAGATCTAAAGGGCTTCTTCTGCGATAGGAGAACTCGGGTCAGAGGTCATGAAGTGAGTCTAGTTTGAAATTCGCCGTCATTCGCCGGCATTCGTTCGAGGAGAGATAAGGTTACAAAAGCGCGAGCCGGTGGCCACATTGGATTCCTTTGATCCACCTGACTGCCGCAATGTAGTTCTAGCTGAAGTTGATAGCGAAATGGCCAAACTTCAAGAAGCCGGAACAAAACTGAACGAAATAAAACGAATCCATATTTATCTCACCATTTGAATACAATGGGGAGATATTGTCACCAGAAGGCGTTATTGTCGGCTAGAATTTTTTACCGCGTAAGATTAAGCAAATCGGAGACGACAACCTACCTTTGAAATAACACCAGATGCGCTGTGGGTATCTCGCCCAAGCGAAAAGGCGATGCCAGCGCCTCTAGTGTCGCTTTACCTCATCAAAACCCAATAACGTAGCCCTGTTTGGAGACGTGTAGATAGCGATGCTCAGTAGAGGGCACAAAAGCTTGACATCCTAAGCTCTCTTCCCACCCCATCCCACCACCCACGAACCTAGCTTCGATCAACCTCAGTACATGCACTGCATACACGTCTGGAGAACAAAAAAAAATGCATACATAGCTATATAAAACAAAAAATACATAGTTGTTATATTTGCCTGTTTCATACTTTCCTCACCGTCCGAAGGGGAAACTACATTGTAAAAAAATATATTAAATTTAAGATCAATTTTTATCTTTTGAGTTGGGGAAAAACTAAGATAAATAAATTGTATTACCGTATTATTTTTGAGACACAAAACATTGTCACACAATACCAATTCTCTCATATTATTGCGAAAATTGTATCGTGTATGTAAAATGTATGAAAAATGTAAGAACGGACTTTTTGCAGTGTACAATACACAAAACGAAAACGAAAGTGGAACATGAAAACAATTATTTGGGACCGTTTCCCGAATTTCGTACTGAAGAAATGGCGTCTGTTCAATCGTTATCAAAATTGCAAGAAAGAATGATAAAGGGAGAAAATAGAAGACGTCAAAATTGACCAATAAATTGGCCCAACATTTAAAAAAACTCACAATCTGAATTTAAATAAATTCAATTTCAAAACAAGAGGTGATAACATTTCGATTCTGGTTAACCCAGCATAAAAACAATACCGTATCGAAGTCAACAAAAAATAAAAGGACCATCCCCTCTAGCAGAGAGAGAGAGAGAGCGAACGAAAGAACTTAGACACGGATTTAGTGGAACAGTGACGTCAAATCGAAAATCCGCGATCGCAACGCCACCTACAGCCATCAACCTAGTCCACCACCCAATTCCACCTTACTACCAAATCCGTTTTTCTATACGACGCTCATGCTTTTTTTCTGTGTACATTGTCTTCGTAACAAAGAAAAACGAATGAAGAAAGTGAGGGTAGAAAAAAAAATCCTAGTCAAAAACAATACAGCAGTATAATATCGGCGGGGGGGGGAGGGTTACCGTTGAGGGAAGATGCTATATTTTGCACCTGTCTATTTCAACACCTACCGCCACCCTCCCCTCTGAGTGATGGATAGTGGGCGAATTAAATGTGTGGAGAGGAAGAGGGAGTATAGGGTTTTTTTTCGGAACCGTATAGCAAAAAAAACCATTAGAATATTCCACGAGGCCTCGGCAAACAAATAAAAAATAGAACGCTGAAAAAAGCTAGCTTGTTTACTCGCCGCGAACAAAAAATCGGTTGTGTTCACCTGCACTTATCCATTTTGGCGTATGTCGATTGGGTGTTGCCAGACAGGATAGGGGAGACGAGGAATTTCTGCCAGGCATTGTCAATTGGCATCACTGATTTGGAAAGATAGACGTCTTGTGTACAGTAACATAGTCACTTTGGGGGAAGAAAAGCTGTCTCAATCTGTCGTCTTTGGCATATCTTTGGCAGACGTTCTCACGTGTTTCTACAGTTTAGGGTTTACGGAACAGAGCCGATATTCTAGGAGAATGATTTCCGGTGCTCCATCGAGACGTTTAATTCGAATCTGACTTTTCAAGTTGGTAATTCTCCCAATACTCTATATGATGCGGATCTATGTTCTCTTTTTAAATTGTTTTTCTTTAATCTATCTGTTAGGGAGTTTACTTAGGAATAGGTTGACGAAATTGAATTGAATACAATTTGAGATGCAGATAGTTTCGCAAATTTGTAGTCGAGTGCAAATTATTTTCAGATATCGATTTTACGTATTTCTTGAGAAATCATCCGTTGAAGGTTTAAACATTGCCATCGCTTCGTCGGAAAATTTAAATTTGGCGTCTCTTCTCGACAAAAATGGCGCTGATCATCACGTGCAAACATTGCCAGCGGCATGTTCCACACTAGATCCCGAATTTATAATTACTTTTCAATTAATGCCTCGGAGTAATATTCTACAAAATAGGAAGAATTATAATTTTCGTTATGACGAGAATAGACGAGAATTTATTTTAAATTGTCAACCGTTTGGAAATCCTAATTTATTTCAAATAACGTTTAGCGGCGTTATTGCCATGACGTGACGTAACACGTGACGAAACTACAACAGTGTTACAATGTTTCTTATGATTCACTCCTTGCAAAACAGAGTTTTTAAAAACAATAGAAAATACTTTCGCAGCCATATACAGCCGAGCGAAGCGGGACATTTTCTATTTTGTCTTATAAATTCTATATTTATTTCATTTTCAATCCGCCGTACTATTTGGAAAGGATATCCTTGGGGTTATTGCTTCTAGGCCTTTCAACTCGTTGGTTTTGAAGTCGTAGTTTTGATGACGATGGCGCCGAAATTGTAAACGCTGAAAAGAAAATTAGCACCCACATGCGAAAACTCTGTGGGGGGTTAGAATTGCAATTAGCGAAATACAAAACACGTCATTACCAGACTCGGCACAGCGTCAGAAAAAAATATTTTCTGGAACATAGAGAAAGCGAGGGAGAGAGAGAGAGAGAGAGATCTCGTCGCAAAATTGAACCAATTTGTATGCCTGGCGTTATATATGCAGTATTTAATTCTACATGCACGGAATATATCTGTTGGAGATTGCGTACTCGGTGTTCTCAAAAACTAATTTAGTTGAATTACAAGCGACTTCTGAGAAGACCACCAGTCTAGTCCCAAACCTACATTTTTCAGGGATGATCTTGTATTGCGCATTTTTTTTTGTTGCACATTCGTATCTGCATAAGCTATATTAATTTTTTTTGGTGGGGTTTTAGGACGAAAACACAAAACAGTACAAACAAAAGAAAATAAGAAAAAGTCTTCTGGCGTTTTGTAGACGGCGCAGACAGGACTATAAACGACGTCTATATATTTTGTATATAAATGTACATGTACATGTATATGGAAAGCGATCTGGAATTCATGCCAGCGGTTTCCAAACTATTTTATTATGGTAAAAAAATTCGTGAAGCGAAAGGACTTCAAACACTGAGATTTAATGTCTTCAAAAGTGCATTCAATGAATAATATTTGAAGATGGCATTTCCAAGTGACTTTCATGACAAACTAAATAAATAATTCCGTGTACATCAGAACATTTTCGGCGACAACTTTCGGTATTCGGTTGTGTTGTTTCCAGGTTGTACAGTCGTGGGTATATAGTAAACAGCGTGGGCAAATAACTCCACACGACGCAACGAGACCCTTAATCTGGGTAGTTCGGTAAGCAACGGATACACAACGTTGTCACACAGTTGTGTAAAATATTCCTAATAAATTCATAACGAATTCATAATGAAATACGGCTGTCCCGGAACAGCCTCTATTCCAGCTCTATTTCATTATGAATTCGTTATGAATTAATTAGGAATATTTTATTTTATTATATTCCAAGTACGACTATGCCTCTTATCTACTTATATTTGTTTACACAGTTGTGTGTTTACGTCGTTATTAACCCGTGCTAGTCGAGAACGAACTTCAAAACCTTTAAAGATCGTTAGGTCAAACTGATTGGGCCACATTTTGGAAACCGCTGGCACCTAAATATTTCCACCCACCCAAGTCTATTTACGGAGTTGGCATATTGCCCACTATGGGCGTAAGAGGACTTAGAAGGGGAGTGGGGGAACCCCCTCCACTACTTTTTTTGCATGCCGCAAAAAGGGCCGAGTTTCGTGCTTGCAGCGAGTTCTCATATTCAGCGTCTTCCGCCACCGTAAATAACATAAATAAAGGCAGACGAGGGTGTAATAGAATTGGGGCGAAAGACCCAGCCTACTATCTCTCTCGATGCTGCTGGCTAGCAACAGCCCCAACAAACGACTTACGTACCCAGTCTGCAATGTAGTACGACAAATCGTTTTCGGGAGGATTGATTAATACCAAAATTGTTCGAATTTGCTAATTGAGTCATAGCAGAGATAGAGAGACAATTACAATTACAATATTACATTATGTATCCAGAAGCAACTAGCCCCGGATGGGGCCTATGGCGAGGGTCAAACGACCAATTAAGAACAGAGGTATGGTTGTCTTATCCTAACAGGCTTTTGACTTGAGACTCGATAAGGCTATTCCACTGTCAACACACTCTGGGAAAATAGGAGTTGAAGTACGAGTCACAACGACAATGCAAACAATTTAGTATGCATTGTTCTTCTACACCTAGTTGGAGCCTGTCTCACAAATTCCCCAATTTTGGCATTACAATTCCTCTTCAGAATACGAGCCAGAAGTAAAATATTGGTCACATTTTTTCTACGATCCTCTAACGATTCCCATTCCAATATTGACAACATGTCCGTCACACTATCCACTCGACCAAATCAACCTCTAACAAATCTAGCAGGCCTTCTTTGGGCCATCTCAATTTCACCCTGAGCCCCTCATGATGAGGATCCCAGTCAAAACTATAATATTCAAGCAAAGGTCTGACCAAAGAAAAGTAGGCCACTTACTTAACGTTACTTGGAAACTCGTTCAAAGCACTTTGGACAAACCATTCGCTGCACCAGTCATCTTTTGTATTTCGTTTTTATATGCTTTTTAGAAGTCATTTGCAGACCCAAATACTTGTACCGTTTGGACCAGCCTTGAGAGGCTCTTTTTTGAGAAGAGCTCTACAAACAATTTTAGAGTGCTGTATCGTACGTGTATCGTATGAGTAAAAAAACTAATTTAATTCAATTTTAGATTAAAAAAAATATATTTTTATAATTTTGAATAGTATAACATGAAATGTTTGAAAATGTATATCAAATATTTTTCAATCCCTTTAGAAATCTATCGTACTTTGATCCCATTTACAGAACAAAACGAATGCTAAAAAATATTTTGTAGCATATTTTCGAGCCGCTGATAAATCAAATAAAAATTTCCAAATACCTGTAATAGTAATCCAATCATTGCAATGCACTACAATGTTGATAATGCCCTTCCAGCTTCAATTTATTATATTAAACCAAAAAATGTTTTATGTTCGACTAAACGTTCTGAAGGAAATGAGAATGCACCCTGTACGGAAATATTTTTCCGAAATTGCATCAAATTCAAAGCGGCGAACCTCAAATACGAATAAAATAGGAGGTTTCGAGAAAATCGAGCAATTTACAGAAACGTAAAAAATCCCCTACCAATCGGTTGTAACCAAACTACTTACCACATAAAAAACTTTCCCCAATAAAAGAACCATGAATCTGACTAAGTTGCCGCAAACCGTTCGAATGACGTCTCTCTTTGAAAAACCTATTTTACGACAAATCGCTTTTCATTGTCGTAAACCCCATTCGAGTAGAAAAATATAATCGGCAAATGATTAGCCCTATATACCTAGTAGAATGGCAAATATGAAAGAAAAAAGTCGCATATATAATGCCCAATTTAGATGAAAATTGGTCTATGTTCAAATTTTCCTAAGGTTTTTAATGTTTCTCCTAAGCTCATTTATTCTCAATTCACACTCATTTTAAATATGCCAAAGTACTAATATCACAAATCATCGTTGACTAAATTTCATATGATCATCTCTAAAGTATACTGGACGCTATTCACAAAGATAATAAATTTATGCCTTTCAAAGCATCATTGCAATATAATTGTATACCGGTATATGTATATAATCAAAGGCCAGGTTCATCGCAACAAACAAAATGACAAGATTTTCTGGTAATACTTTCGTGAATACAATTTTAAATTATTCTTAGGAGTTCCTTTAAAGTTCCTTAACAGTTCCAAATACTAATAAAATGATTGAGATCATGAATTACAACGATTTGTATTGCAGGTCGGCAATAAGTTCCCGGCAACAAGTTATTTTCATAAAAAGATGTTTTATTCACAAACTTGTATAAATCAGCGGAATAACCCGGCTGCGCCCGACTGTCCCCGTCATGGCAGCAAAAAGATTTTAAAATATCTGAAATAATCACGATAGAGCCATATTTGAAGTTTCAAGCGAAACTATGACAATATCTAAAACTTCAACGCCTGATTTCTAAAGAAATACGCACAATCGAGACCTGAAATAACTCTCACTCGACTACAAATTTGCGGAACTATCTACAGTTCAAATTTTACTCAATTTCGTTAAGCCGTTCATAAGTAAATGCGGAGGCTAAGATAAGATAAGAATTAAAAAAAAGATGACAAACTTTCATGATTATAATATAGATTACAGATATCACTCGCGCAAAATAATTGATTACGGTATAGGCTCGTTTATTCGATATTAGTTAACAAAACTATCTCTCAGTTTGATCGTGATCAATTATATAGAAGTAAGATGAGTGGTATCTGTAATTTTATATATGCTCGTGAAAATAAAACATCGATTTATGAAAATAACTTGTTGCCGAAACTTATTGCCGTCGTTCAACACAAACATCTTCAAAACATTGTGTCTAGCAAGTACCATCGCCATCTACTTCCTCTCTGGATATGAATTACAACACTATTATCATGAAACAAACCATCTCAGTTACCACAAGTCTTTAAATTTGAAAATAGCATTGCAAAAAGAACCTGCCAGACTTGATGGATTGTTTAGAAAATTTGAGCTCAATGGTTGAAATGTTATTACTGAAAAGGCAATTAGAGAGCTTATAAAAAGTTTCTCAATGAACCACACAAATTTTCAGGAGGTATTATCTTTGGGCGAAAAAGTAGCAGTCCCCGGTTTCATTTTGGATAAGAAACTAAAATTCGGCGCACCAAATACATTAGCGACACAACAGGGACATAAAAATCATTCCGAATTGGGAGAAACATTTCTTGCAGGGTTCGATGGCGTCTCCCTCCGAATACAAAATAAGAGCGAAAAAGAGGGGAGAAACGACGATTAAAGTCTTTCCCACGCAATTCATCTCTTCTAAAGTCATCACCGGAACTGAGTCCATTAGTCTCAGGGCCGTGAGTAGCGAAATCTGCTGCTGGTTTCAAATGAAAGCTGCTATTCGTTCCTCAGAGAGAGAGGATCGTTTGGTGGTGCATGTCGAACAAATAATCGTAAATAATTTATGAGAATAAAATTTAAATTGTGGCCTTTTGACAACTGAATTGTTGCAAAAATTCCTTACGTATGAAGACCCAAAAAACATGCAATGGATCCGCAATCGAAGCGACCGCAGCCGCAACCGCAGCGAAACCGTTGATAATCAGGAACACCACCAGAGGGATTTTCCCCAAGCTCTTGCAAGTGATAAAATCTAAGAACTGATTTGTTCAACGATCTGTTAAATAAAACCAAGATGCAACTACCCAGTACAGTATAATTGTACGACTCGTCGTAGCCCAGTTGGTTTAGCGACTGACTGTGGTTCGGCGGTCCCGGGTTCGATTCCCGGCGCGGGCTCTCGAAAGTTTCGATCCCGGGGTACTGGTCGTTCCTCTCATATAGTGCCTCAGCACAATGAGGGGACGTAACGCCTGTAGTGCGGTTGACTACAGTTTATTTAAAAATAATAATATTTTGGAAAAAGTGCTGTGCATGGCAGATTCGCTACATTTTTGGTAAAACTGTGCACTATCGCCACTGGGTGCGTTCATATTTCTTGTGCGCAAGATCGCAACGCCGTTTAGCGAGCAACTGATAAAATCTAAATTTTTTCGGTGGTTGGCGCAGACGCCCTCTAGCTGCGAGCAAGAGAAGCAGAGCCACGGAAGTGGAAGCCGGAGGAAGAGAGTGGTGAAAATGGAGGTACGAGCTCTTGTCGTATAAATCTAATTTGGCCGAAATTACTTTCCCAGACCCTGCCGCGTCTCTCTCTAGGTATTAGGCGCAAATTGAATCGATGGCTGAGAAGCGATTGAGCAGTGGAAAGTGACTCTCCCGTTTATTAACTCGCTCTCTGAAACGGAAACTCAATGTGTGTGTTGGGGGTGGGGATCGGCGGTTTAGAAAGGAAGGACTAACCGAATCAAATCAAACAAAGTAAGAAAAATGGCAACGTATGGCGGCACAATGGGTTGGTAGCCACGATTCGATTCACCGCAACGAGTCAACTTTAAATGTCTTCAGTTCCCCGCCCAGACTTCCGGAATTCCTGAAGCGTGTCCCATGATGAAATATCAAAAATTTCGTTGTCAACATTATTATGACTCATGAGATATCTACTGTGGCAACTTATTTTAAAAACATCTTTTCAAATACTGTTCGCCTTTAAAAGGAGGACCCTTATCTCAAACACGAAACAAAAAGAAATAGGACTGTCTCTAAAAAAAAAGTGATGGTCATCGCATTAGTGAGATGGGAATCTAGTGATTTGAGAGGAATTAAAAACTTTCAAGTGCCCGCAATATTTAGCCCCGCCACATCTGTTGTTGGGAGCTGGCACAGGATGGCATTACTGTACAGGGTGGCAGAGACCAAAGGACTACATTTGTTCCATTGTTTCAACCCCTCATTCTGTAGCCTAAGGTGGGAGGTTTAGCTACCATGACCCGTTGGAGCGCTCAACATCGTTCGTTTGCCGTGGAGGTGTAATTGTAATATTGTAATTGTAATTGAGGTGTCTACGTAATAATGACTATTTTTCGGTCACCCTGCTCGCCCGACCTTACCCCCTGCGATTTCTTCTTATGGGGGTACCTGAAGTCCAAAGTGTACGTTGACAAACCACGCACCATTCCAGATTTAAAAGAAGCCATACGACGTGAAATCGCAGCAATTTCGGTTGAAATGTTCGTAGATGTGCTGAGGAACTTTAACGGTCGTCTGCAGGAATGCGTCACTGTGGAAAGACGGCATTTATCGGGAATTATTTTTCATAATTAATTTTTTCTTCGGTATGACAATAAATTTTCAGTTCGTCGCAATAGAAAATTTTTTTCATCCCGATATCTCGAAAATTAAAGGTATGTCGTCTATTTTAAATGTGGTCATTTGGTCCCCGTCACGCCATTGCGCACGGCTAATGATTTATACAGATTCTGCTCTCTCTGATGACTCACTCTAAATTTCTGTTTGATAGATAGTTTTTGTCACGATTTTTTTTGAAAAGTGAAAACGGAATGGTTTCGGGCAACACAATGTTATGTGGATTGGCATGCCCATAACAGTTTCAGGTGAAACAGTCAAAGGGTTAAAAGTTAAGCAAATATAAAAATCACTAAATTCTCAAAAATAAAATTTGTTTGTTGATTTTCCTTTATCATCAATTAGTTAATTTTTATCTGCTCACATTGCCTATGTACCAATGACATTGTCATTAGCAATGTATTCCGTTCACCGAAAACCTCTAACAGCTCACAATTCCTCTAATTGGTTACCAAATTCGACTCAGACATAGATCTAATATTTTTTTCTCGGCAGCTCGGCACTAAATTAATTAAAACTAATTTGAATAAATGGCAAACCGTGTGAGACACACAAATGGGAGTCGTTTACTTGCTCCAAGATCCAGCAGCGGGCAAAAGGATAATGAACTTATTGTGTTAAAAAATGTATGACCTGCTAATCCAAGAAAATTACAACGAACGAGCAACTGCATTTATTGGGCGATGAAAAGAAATCTGAAAATGGAGCAGCACCCAACTCCAGGGAGCCGCGACCAATTAGGTGAACAGAAAACAAAACTATAAACAATAAAAGAACGACGAAGTGAAAAACCGAGGGCGCAGAAATCCTAATCGCGAGCAGTCTATAACTTCGGAGTATTTTGCCGCACTGCAGATTAGCCGAATTCCAGTCCGCCATCCGCGGCTGATAGACTGATCCAAATGGTAATCAGTTTCGGCTATTAGGCAGCGGTATCTCTATTGATTAATCCGATTCCACATAATGCATCCAGTGGGAAAACGGTCGGACTTCGAGCATTGCCTCTCAATAAATGTCACTTAAGGAGTTCATTAAAAAGACAGGTAATCCCGGAAGAACCGTTAATGACAGGAACGAAGAATAACTAATCGAAAACCTCCCCAATCATTTGTTTAGGGGGAGGGGGTGGACTCCAAAACGGATTGAACCACACTTGTCAAATGGATCACCGTGACTGCACCCGCTAGCTCGTCATTTCTTGGTTTCCTCCACCTCGCCATCCTCCATCCCTATTTTGCACATGCCTATTACAAAGGGATTTTGTTTACGAGACACTGTATATAATAAGTGTAGAGCGAAACACGTATCAGCTCCTAGTGACGCTGGGATTTACTGGGACTTATCGTGCCAAATGCGAAAAAGTGCATGCAGTTCTGTATCAGATCGCACCGAATGGAAGCAAACCAACTTAAATGAGGGAAATCCATAGAATTATTCGAATTTATAAAAAGTAAAATATTAAAATGTTAAAATAATTAACTCGCCACAAATTGTGCTTAGTATATTGTGTCTCTCACAAGCAATTGAGCGGACGGACGCATTATTTACAATATTTAACTTTTTCTTTTGTTGCAAGTTCGGCCGAAAGTTATATTTTTTCCGTTGCACAAACACCAGAATAGGCTAAAATCACAAATCTCCTATAAAGCATATCTTGATGTAGAACTACATGTGGGTAGGCGAGTTGAAAATAACACAGCATTTTGTAACCTGATTTCTACTTGCCTGCTTTTTTGCATAACTTTACTCACCTGCTTAACTTGGGAAAGAAACCGCAACCACTGTCAGGGTTTAAATCCACGCCCGTGAACTCAACACCAACATTCAAAAATAGTAGATATGATACCGATATAAGGGAATTGCTTGGACTGCAATCAAAAATCGGTAACAAACTTACCGGTATCGATAACAAACTGTCCTAACCTTAGGTTTATTGACGATCTTGTTACCGATTTTTGATTGCAGTCCAAGCAATTC
>JAQGBY010002666.1:0-21977 GCA_034698785.1 Mycogona germanica | reverse complement strand
ACGGGGTTTGCCCCCTATTAAAAAAAAAAAAAAAAAAAAAAAAATACACATGCAGTATCCATAAACCGTAAGGAATAGCGATTATACAGTATATTCATTAATCGTACGGCGAATGGACGAAGTTTGCAGAAATACTTTTTTTAAATTGGGAACGTACGCGGTAAAAACAAATATCAGTTGAATTTTTCGAATTAAATTTTTAAAACTTCTTAACTTTTACCTCCGACTTCATAGATAATTTTTTTTGGAATTTAAATTTGATCAACATCTGCTCGATATTTGATTTAATCTCGACAACATTTGAAATGTTCAACGTTTCTAAGAAAAGAAGCTGACCTTGCAGGCTTGGAGGCTGAGTCACATTGCAGGGTGCGCAGGTAAATCGCGGAGGGATGACACCAGGGGTTAGAGTTGGAGGAGGATGGTGAGGGGGCCCCGGAGAAGGAACGACATTCCGCCAGAAGAGCGCACGACCGACGACTCGAAACGACGACTCGAAACGACGACTCGAAACGTCGACTCGAAACGACCGCGAGGATGAGTCACCCTTAATGGGTGCGTATAAGGTAATGCCTTTACCCTTCAAAGTGCGCCCCGGAGAAATAACGCAGACACATTCATAAATGAAACGAACGAAATACAAACAACTTAAACCGTAATACAGTTCCACGGAGAAATAGCGGAAGATAAGCTCTGCATTATGAGCCTTGAGAACGTAAAGCAAATTGCAACTCGTGTAATGTTCGACCCGTTTGGCGGCGGCTGGTCATAGGATTGCCGGGAGCCGGGGCCTCACTAACCGAATGCGAGAAAATAAATTAAAAAATATCCAATATTTCAAACATTTTCAGGTCGACAGAGAACTTTCGTCTTTCTCAAAATGAAAGTTATTCGAAATGCAACCAACCAAATGCGAATAAAACTCTAAAAATTATTTGACGTAAAACAAAAGAATTTGTTATGGTTCGCCAAAATGTTTCGCATGCGTTATTAAACTGCAATACACTATGTATAACAAAAACATATCTATTTAAATTATATCTTCTAAGCTGTGGTTAACCCATTCAGTTTGTATCGAAGTACTTGGAAATGTTCTTTTACTAGCTAATGGATGGAACGAAATGTCGGGATTTCGAGATAGTAATATAATACACTCTGTATTATAAGATTTTCTATATCTGAATTCATGGGCTCGTTATTTTTAATTGATGATTTCAACTGCTGATTTGAGAATTCCCATCCGTATTCGGATTTTATGATCTAGTTAATGTTTAATTTTTTTGCTGAAAATTTGATTACTCTGCACAAGAACGATCATGTAAACTGTTCATTTTATGTAAAAGCTTGGTCATGGTTATAATGCAGCTGTCGCATTTGTCACTAGTGTATTTCGTCAGCCTCAGCCAATACGTCAGCCAATTACCGATCCAGGTACAGATAAGCCCTGAAGGAATAAGCGAGGAAAGCCATAAAAGTAGTTACAGGGTATGACAGACAGTCAGGGACGACAGTAAAATCCCATCTGTCGACAAAAAAAAGGAAAAAAGGGAATGCATCACACAAGCAATCCTTCATTTCTTGAATCGGTTCATCAGAAGAACACACACACACACACACACAGAGAAAATCGGTTTAACGGAATCCACAAAATAAGAGATACCTGTAGTGCTGATGAATAGGTCTGTACCACGAATTTAATCTGATGAGCAAACAGAGAAAAATTGATTCCGCCGACGTAATGTTCAGCGTATTTGGAAGCAAAGTTGTGATGGATGTGTCTGTGCCGACACCTTTACGCCCGACTACCTATCTGGGCGATCCTTAAGACGAACTGTTTGACTGGTAGAACACTACTGTACCGTACCATTATAACACCAAGAATAATACTCGTTCTAAGTAAGGCGAGTAAACATTGAACGAGTAAATAACAAACATTTGAATCTCATTTTCTCAACAAAATCTTCCTTGCAAATGGTAGAGAACGAGATAATTTTTTTATAACAATGACACCTTTTTATCAGAGTTGTCATCACGGACATTATACAGTTATGCAATTAATTATCGACGTTAAAACAGTTTTCTGGTGTTTTTCGTAGAATATTTGTACATCTTCCTCAGACCACCTTAATTGGCTTAAATGTTCACACACATTTAATTGGCGCGTCTATAAAAAATGGAAGTTTAGTTCTTTTAGCTCTGAGAATCGCCGACAAATAAAACCATGCGTGAAATCGTAGCAGTTATTTCGTTAATGTTAGTTTGTTTAACCATTCCATTTTGTGAACATCTAAACGTCAAAAAAAAAAGATCACCAGAATTTCGTGTAGACGTGGATCTCAGGAGAGCATCAAACCAATCAGCTAGCATCATTGCATATCCTACGATTCCGCTCACCTCTACCTAAGTTTTACTCGTACTTCCTCCTTATAGGTAAAAGCCATCATGAGACTAGTTAAGAGGCGGCCTATATATCACTCGAGATGAATGCATTATAATTTTAACGACGCTCATTAATGGCCAACGTCGGAGGGGAGCACACGCACACACACACAGTCAGTCCTTCATCAACGAGGCAGAAAAATGTGGAGGACAATAAAAATAACAATAACCGCCCACCACGACGACATGGACGACGCTGACGTCGTCCATGTGGAGTGAACAATAAATATATAAAAAAATGAGACCGCAGCATCAACAATTGACAATTGGTAATTGGACGCTTTTGGATGACCGAACTGACAATCGCTAATATGCCGCGACGCGAATCGCGTCTACGGAAACGACCTTATTGCTAAATGACGGCATAAGCGTGACGCAACCGATGGATTTTGTCTACCGAGGAGAATGCAGTAGCATCGCGTTTTAAATTTTATGGGGCGAACGCCATAAGGAACTAGATTGTGTCCTTTTCGTTGGCAAAGTTACCGTTGGACACAAAGAATTAGAAAGATTAGAACCCACAAAGCCAATAGCTGACAAAGCTAGTAATTAATAGACATCAAGTACATCAACATGTGCAGGTAAAAACCTGCATTGTAGATGTGCCAGTTTCGGAATACTTCGTTAATTTAATTATCTGTTACCACCTTCACTGACATACTCAAATCGTCAAATAAAATGACATAAAATTACATCAACGCAATTTTTTTTTAGAAACACAGGCTTGTAGGTCATCACTGCATATTGAGTTATCAACCTCAATCGATAAACAATAGGTTTGTGTTAGTTAATAGTAACAATTCCGCGCACAAATAAAATCGATTCAATTAACGTTGACCACAAAATGAAAGCTCTTTTTAAAAAAAAAAAAGCTTCGAGTCTTCGAGTGGTTTAATTGTTTATCGAGACGACTAAAAAATAAACGCAGCGATCGAACATTATAATACAAGCCTGCGTGTTTAACCCAAATTCGTTTCAATCGTTCCACTGGTACATAACGACCGTCCAATTAACTCTTAGAGATGCCGATGGCATGGTGAAGGCAATATGGGATTTTTTTTTATTACATGTACCAATTTTTTATAGTGCCCATCCAGTGTTATAAAATGCAATGCCGTTTGAAATTGATTCCTCAACATTCCATCGTAAATGCGAGCCGTCAGTAGCGAGTGCATCAGCCCATCGAAGATGTCAACAAAGGGGTAATAAAAAAAGTGCGAGTGAAAATAATCAGAGCAATCAATCTGCCAGTGAGCCGTATCGTGTTCACGATCGCGAAAGGCACATCCACGAAAACTTTGTTCACGCTGCTGCAGACATCCAGCAATAATACAGATGACCATCCATTTTAATGTCCTCCAGTCCATTTCAAACTCCAACACCCACTAATAAATCGATCCGTTGGATTAAGTAGAACTTCAAAAACATTTCTACATCACTGCTAAAATTTTATGAAAACCAAGCATTTGCTTGGTTTTCCGATTAATTCTTCAACAGTGACGTATTTTTAGTTCAGACATTTATTCCGCAAATTAAATCGACCACATTGCCCATTCTCATGTAAAGAAATGAAACATTAGACAAATTCTGTTGGAAATGTCCAAAGTTTTGATTGAATAAATGGCAGCTCTTGAATGCCTTCTCTTAGTCTGGCATTCGACCAAATGAATAAACAATTTTACTACGTTTCATCGAATTTCTATTTCGGTCTTTCAATTCACAAATTGTGCTCTTATCAACTCCTCGATCTTATTGCCAAAAGCCTGATTCGGAATAGCCGATTTTGTGTCTATTCATTCATACGTTCTTTTCGCTTAATGACGTACGAAACGCGTACTGCTGGCAACGGAGGTCCGCAGTGCTGTAAACAAGCAAACAAACAAGCTTAACAATAATAGACGCGTTCCGATGGCGGCCACTCACCTTCCCACTTATAACAAGCTCCATTGTTGCCAATCGAGCGACGTCAAACAAAAAGAGAAAGAAAAAAAAATGAATTGCGTTTATAGGTCAACGTTGTGTATGGATTCCTCAGTATGAGCAAGACATAATAATAATAAGCGATAATGGACTTGCCGCAGCATCCAAAGAAAATGGCCATCGGCGTATTGTATGCGTGGGCATGGTTTTTGCTGATAAAATGGCATATCGGGTTTTACTTAAGTACTCGTAAGATTGCAATACCTGTAAGCTTTTACTCGCCAGTAGATATAGGCCCATGCGCTTTAGCACTAGGTGGCGCATATTACGACGTCATCGATAGTTTTCCGATCATCGATCCTCCAAACTGGAAAGAACCAGCTGATGGAACACCACTAGAGGGGGTACCAATAACTAACGCATAGAGGTAATAATTCTAAATTGTTCATCGATAACTATTATCGAAAACTACTTTCCACCCGAATGCCCAGTCTAGTTTAAAAAAAATAATGAGCAACCAGTCATCCAAATACAGTTTTAATCGAAAGAATGGTTTTTCGAAGAATGAATAGTTTGGTTTTGCGCATCATTAGATTCGAATTTCGTTTAGTCTACTTTTTATTTCGTAAAACAATTGACGCTGCAATCATTATTTCCGGGTAGGTGGCGTGATCCGATTGTACGCTGTGACAGGGCAGCTTTGAATATGCTCGAACATAATTAATATAATTTAAAGTGCTTCAAAACGTAACGGATGAATAAATGAATATAAAGTGGCCAAAGACTGCACAGTGTAAGCTGAATGTTAATATAACATTAATACACGAATTAATAATAGAGGATTTAGTAATAATAAATAACAACTGTGCACACACATAATTAATCGGATAATTTGTCGAATTTTCTCGATTCAAATAGCGCACGGCAAGCCAGACACCGTCAATAGATGCAGTCTCTTGAACTGCAGAAACTCTCATATAGTTTGGAAACCACTAATGCGAAAATTATTTTTATCGAATTTGTATTTTTGCTTTAGCTGTCAGGAGAACGTGTTTTTGATTTTCTTCGCCATCAATCGAACTCCTGCTGACCAACTTCTTTAGAGACTAATGCCAATCAACCTGCATCTGGTGAAATTCGCTAGGTTACGCGCATCAATGACGGGCCACCAATTCGCCGAGGTCGATTGGCAAATTAAAGGAAGTTCAACCACACATGTGTCAGATTTGAGTAAAATTAGCCATACAGCACATTCATAATGTAATTGAGTTTTGCCGGAAATAGAGACCTCGCGCAAAGCTGAATATGGCCTGAAGCGACTTTCAATACCCAAAACTTGTACGTTTCAAAAGTTCGATGCTGGTAGACCGATATAAACGAAGCAGAATTGTTGGTGAAATTTTTGACCAAATTGCTGTAGCAAAAACAATTTCGCAAAAACTCTAATAGTCTGAAAAGTGATCCTCTTGTCTGGAATAAAAACGAATTTCACAAGACGCTGTACAACAACTTTTTTGCACCTGCGAAAGTTTTTAAGGGGGAGTTGGAGGGGGGTGTCGAAAAGGTCAGTGACCAATCCTTTACAGTCACACATACTCTGCCCAATTTGGACAAGCTGACTTTAGAAAAAAAATTATTCGGGCGCGCAATATATAAGTCAATTCTCAGTCGAGTTTCGTGAACGCCACCAACAATGCACTCCATAATCGTAAATCATGGCGCGCTCGACAATTCGTCTGCCTCAGCCCGACTATTATTATGTCGAACCCCTTACCAAACCATGACAAAAGCTGAGAGGCCAATTTGATCAGGAAAAATAAATTTAAAAGTTGGATATGTTCCAGTGTTCAGATAGGATCGATGCGTTCTTGCTTCAGTTTAATTTTGTGTCTTTTATGAGAATTTCGGTTCTGAAATCCCATAAATGCACCTGCTATAACAATAACGTTGGATAGACGAGTTCAGATGATATCCAGGGGTGGAAATTGTGTGTGAGGAGCGTAGATCGAGAGAGCGTAGACCAGGCTCCGAGAAGACTTATTCAACGAATTCTCGCGATCTTTTCTCATAATGTAAACGGGGCTTAAATCGGGGTTTAGTCGGTCGGATTGCACACTTGAAACTTGAATTATTAGTTCAGCTGTGAGCGCGTCTGAAAGTGTCGAATCTACAATGCTGCCACGCTTTTTGCAAGTATTTGTTTTCAAAAGTCAGTGGCGATGTGCCGCAACAGTGACCTTCAAGATATGACCGAATTAAATTGTAGATTCGTTTGCCATAAACTAACTTAAAAAAGTGAATCTTAAAGTCGTGCACCTGGCCATTCAGGTTACTTGTTTTTAAAAAAAATTACTCAGCAAGGTTGCATTAAATTGAATACAATATTTATGTTGGCTACATGTTTACGTTATTGTTTGGCATAAGAATTCAAGCTTATCATATTTGAAGATTCAATGACCAGGATTGGCGGATGCATGAGTTGATTGTATAAAAAATTTACACTAAACAATGAGTGTAACCTACAAGACTCAATACATTGTACTGTACAATTTCATAGCACTGCCATGAGAGGCTTGTTACATTTTTTTAAAAAAGAAAAGTGGTATGGACATACTCACGACTTTCCATTGAGATTGTCAATGACCCAGACGCCAACTACTAACAATGGACGAAAATGAACACCCGATCTGAGACGTACGTGCGACGAAAAATACAAATTCCACAGATTGCTTCCTCCTTCCCCAATGCATTGGCCATGCATGTACAGATAGATCGAATGACTGACTAGCAGAGCAAGATACTCCAAATCTGGAGTTCAAATCCCGTTTACAGTATTTTCCATGTAAAAGTTAATGTAATTTTTCTGATATTATCGAAAACAACTATTTGGTAGCCTTTTTCTGATTAACATTTTGAACAATTAGAGAATGTTATAGAGGGGATTATAAAGATTTTCATTTTTTTAATTGGATAACGAATTCATTTGGCGCACTCCGGCAAAGCCTTAATGGAGACCCCGCCGACCTTCTTCGGTTTATTTAAATGACAAAAAGAAGAAGAAAATTAATTTATCTTAATTGTGGCGACAAAATAGATTCCCAGAGTAAAATAACAAAAGTATATTAATTCTAGACATTTTCGGAATTATATATCCATCTAGGATCGCATTACGACTCGTTGCGATGAACAGAAAACTCAGTGCAGACATGCACGAATGACTTTCGTGAAGATATTCTCGAGCATCATCCGTTAGCATAGAAAAAGCCTCTCAAAAATCTGAAAAAAAATTAATCCCTCTCTCGCGAAGCGAACCAATAAAATTAGCTTACTGTGATTTTAGCATGCACAAATAGGATATGTCTGCGGTTAAATTGCAATTCCTCTCGGAACCGCATTTCTGCTACGATAAGCACATCGGATCAAACGGACCACATGACCTGCTGATGCATATTACAAGAGAAGGTAGAAATAAAAATGAAAGTGTTGTTCAAATACTTCGTAGTTCGTGCTCTACAATTATACGTCGGAAACGAAAGTGACAAATATAAGAATGGCGGACTATAATAAAAAAAAACGCATCCGCATATAGACCTTTCACCAAACAATGCCCACAACTAATGCGTGGACGGCAATTGCTTATATGGCACTCACTCGTAAAGGTAGGTTGAGTGACGTGCCAAAAAAAATGAGGGCCATTGTGCAGTCAGTGACGAGCGAGAAAAGGGTCGAAACAAGTGGACAGGAAAGAGACGGCGATTTAGGACGCAATGTCCTCCTCCTCAGACCCAAGCATAATAAAAACATAAATGTACACTTTTTCCTATAGTCTTTCACATGTGATTCGTATCAAAGTACAGTGCATCGATTGGTAGGTAATCCGGAAACCAATGATGTTGGAACTGGGCCACTTCGCAAATTGAGATTTGTGGAAACGTTTAGCAGGATCAGGCAATTGACTCAAACTGGGTTTCCATAAGATGAGACTACAACCTCCAGAGAGCAGTGTCAATAGCTGTGTTGCCTCGAAAGTAAGATCCACGATTTTAATTGGGAGTCCCAGATACTGTACATGTATAATGATTGCAGCGACGATCCTCGGTACAAACGAGAAGACTTGATATTTAAAGTATAAACATGTTTTCGATGATGTTAATGTCACTGTCGCCATGCCCTTACATGATGTGATTTATACAAGCGGTGCAGGTCACGGGAGCTCACCCGTCGATCAAATGGACCGGGTCATCGAGTCAATTGCTACGCGAGGTGGCGCCTCGTGGTGGCAAATGGATGTCAAGGTCTCAAGTATATTGACGCAAAATTCGATCTCGCAAGCCGCAAATCTGGGCCATGTCTGTTGATGCAATATCCGCCCAAGAAAAAGGGTTGCTCATGTGGCACACAAATGCATATTGTAGTTGGACTAGAAGACTTTCTTTATTCGAATTCTGGGCAATCGATCCAACAGCAGTAAACAAGATGTGACCAAGATAAGTTCCAGCCCGATCTTTTGAAAGGTTAGGTTATGCTGAAAAAGAACGATAATCTTAGAATTTTCCCCCCTCACAGCGTTCATTCATCACAGCGCAGTTTTCACACAATCAAGAATGACATCCCGAATCCATGAATTTACTCCCAATTGAATGAAAATTGTTTTTTCACGTCATCGAACTTAAAAATACGCAATATGTTAAAAAAATTAAATAAAATTTAGAAAACAACCAGATATTAGTCGAGCAAACCGAAAATCGCTGAAACCGTTCTCAAAGCTCCCAAGCTAGAAATTACAATATGACCAGCAGGAGGGGATCAAAATACCAGTAATGGACAAAGATTGGGATGCTCGAGTATGAATAAAGAAGGCACTTACAAAAATAACACGAACAACGCGAAAAAATAATAATGGTAATTTGCCGATACGAACCTGGCCAATTATTTCGAAACGCGAGAAGCGTGAAAAAAAAGACACAAAAAAGCTTTCTTTCATGAAACTAAAAGCTAAAAATTATCATTGTAAACAACGTATACGCACGTATGATCAAGGTGGCGGACAGATTTCTCGCTTCTTTCCTCCTCCACCTACTCTTACTCCACATTATATTATTTTATCCCTCCCCCATTTAAAGCTTGGCGCACATTGTACGATTCTTGACCCCCATTGAAACAACACATGTAAGAAAACCAACCCAGTGCCTGCGGCCAGCAGTGTGCGCCTGGCCTTTTTGCTCGCTCCCCTCCTCTTAAAACATGTGCATTTTCTGGCATCTTCCCATCCCCCCTCCACGTTTCAGAACAAGAACAAGGCGACAGGGCGGAACAGTCCCCTCCTCCTCGGTCTCCCAACCATGTCCTCCCCCTCACTAAACGCACCACTGCATGGATAAGAAAAAAATGCACATCTTGCAAACAGTTTTGCAGGAAAACATTGAAATCCGCAAGCGGTTTTACATACAGCCTGCCTTTCTAATATCCGGTCATATAAGATGCAATTTCCATTTGAGGGGCATTCATAAAGTATCGAAATTATACTTTATCGGTGGACCTCCTTAATTAACAAAAGCAACTTTATTTCTCAATGATTTGAGAATATCTCTGAGATGGGACAAATATTTTGATGCTCATGACTCAGCTCACCCCCGACCACGCATACAATTAAATAGTTTGAGGAGCGCGGATGTTTATGCGTCCGTTCTGATTCATGGAGGTGACCCGCAACAGGCCACCAAAAATCCCGAGTTCAGGGTGACCAAGAACAAGGGGAGTGATTGTGAGCATTTCGGAACGAGGAGGTCTGACGTGGTGCTGCGAAAGGAAACGGGTGTGTGTGTGGTTTAACCCCGCCGACAATAACATTTGAATTTTTGAAGGAACAAGGGAATTGGTTGTATAAAATATAGCCGAAAACAAGCAATGAAGAATGAAGAAGCAGAAAAGTCCTGGCTTGGTCATACATTTTTCGCAACACAAAACGGGGAAAAGGGACGTTCACAACCAAATCTTGATTTCGCAAATTTTGTGTCAAGTCCACAATTTTCACGATTATGAGTTTAAATTTCAAAAACATCTCACGAATGCTGGCTGCAATGCAAGGTGCAACCAGCGATTGCTAGCATTTAAGGGGCTGCAATACGTTATTGATTGTGGAAGCTGTCGAGGGTATTTTGGGCATATGCGAGCATTACCCAGTCGAAGAATGGATAATGATTAATTTTCTCGCTACAATTTCAAAGCTCAACGGGATACAAAAGAAAAGCAAGCCAAGATTGAATCTGGTTTCGGTTAGTGCCAATTTAATAATTGCCGGAAAAGGGCGGGAGAGCTATAACCCATAATTGAACAGATTCCGGCTGCCGACGGCACACTTCTTCCTCCTCGCCCCTGTCCGTCATCCGAAAAGGGTTGACATGATGCTCGGTGGGCGGACCACGGGGCCCCCTCGATGGCTCGGGTCGAGCCGGCCCTTGACCTCGACCCTCCTCATCACACTTGACGCGTACACTTGGGCGCTGTCAGCGAACGCGCGCGGCCAATTACACCCGCTAAGTGGCGCTGCACGTCTATCGGGCACAGATAATTGACGAACCAAATTGGTCGGGCCAAGTGTTGGGTGAGAGAGCGCCAAGCCGGTGGCCCGACAAACGATACTTGTCTACTGGGTTAGGCAATGTAGATAACGCTTCTTGACATTTCGCATTTGCCGCTACTGGTGCTGCTTCTTTTTTAATTCGAGCTCAATGCCTGCACAACACATAGAAAAAAAATGCCTTGTAAATGCCTATCGCATCAGGAAGTGTCGATATAAAACGTGGAACAATGCAACATTGATGAACATTGGTTGAAAAGGCAGACGTTATGTCTTGGAACAAAAACCAATTCATTTTTATTTTGTTTGAAAGAGTTTTTCTAATTTATGTTCTGATCCAGAACTGTCTTGGATATCGTCGCTGTCTGGAACAGTGTCGTCACACTGATTTTGTGTTGAAACAAATGGATTTAAATGGATTTGGTGACTCATTTTGTTAATTTGTTAATGTCTTCTTTTCTGACTTTCCGTGAAAGAATTCATTATTCAGATGAAGGGACATATTGTTTGAAACGATTTTAAAATTGAGTTTCGCCTATGCCTTTTTCCAGAAATCGTGATTTTGATTTACGAATACAAGAATTTCAAACCAAAGCCGCAATATTTCATGTTCAAAGCAATATTCCAACGATGTACATATTATAGGTAACAGGTAATATCGAATTCAAGAATCTGTTCCGCTCATAAAAATCACGGGGGAAAAATTCAAAAAAGAGCCACAAAGATTTTTGAAAACATTCGACAGCCCAACATTTTATTTGCGCGAAAGCCAATATTCAGGTAATTGCTTGCATTGCGAAGCAGGAAAACCATTTTATCACGAACCAATTTGTAAGACTGGCCATCATGTCTGTCTGGTCTGCAAGATGGATAAGACTTTTTTTTATATAAATAAGCGAACCAATTCGTTATAAGGGCGCGTCTGACGAGGTGTGACAACTAAAAGAGTGATGAATGCGATTTTGGCATCGTAAAATAGGAACACCTGTGGCAGTCGCATTGAGTGATTTTCAAAAGAAAAGCTCCTGCCGACGCAATAAAATGGAAGAGATTTTTGAATTTCGACTTATAATACATTTAGAATAAATTCTTTAATAATAATACACCTTCTGTTGAACCCTTTGGTATTTTTCGATACCGCGATGCAGAATTCCAAGTTTTTGTGTAACATTCCTCCTGTAAGAAGTCGGGGGAAGCTCTGACAGCTCACATTAACAAAAGCCGCAAAGGGAGCATCTCACTTGTTAGTTGACAAAAGAAAATTGGCGTTTCCATAATAGATAAAGTGAACCCTGACCCACCCGAGGTTATTTTCTCGTTTAAACTGTATTTTCAATGAAAGTGGCAAAAACGAACGATGGGAATCTACGAACATGTGTTCCATCGAAAAATAAAGATTTTCAACCAGAACCAATGTTTGCATGCCACAACAATACTGAGCGAATTTATGGGTTATGTTGCATAACTTATCTGGCATCATTTTTACTGTACGAGGGTGCATACAAACATAAAACGTCTAATAGACTTTGGATACCAAATTACAACTAGGTTGTTTAAAATATCTTGAATAATTGCCATACTTAAATTCTAACACACATAAATGTCGTCCCACAAACGTTTTCCGTCCCCGAATTTTACGATCAAGACCATTAGCATCTAAATGATTTTTCTATTCCATCTTCGACCAGTGAGTGCATTTATCTCGATTTTTTATTATCGCACTTTGAATGGTTTACGGCAAAATTGAGCACGTTTTTCGAAAATATTTCCAAGAGATGTACGTGTAGAGAATCCGGGTGAAGGCAGATGTTGGCGATCACTCAAAAACATTGGGAACGCGAGAAGGCGGAGGAGGGCCAAGTGCGTTCATTTTTAGAAGGTAACGGTCATCGACCTTGGCCGATTGGTATCGATCGGCCGTGAGATGGCGCCTCGGTCGCTCAGCCATTGCCACGGTCGGTGTCCCCCGCCAGGGGCCTCATTGACGAGTTTTTCGGAATTGGCGTCACCGACTTCCTTCCTCATTAGACGCGATCGAGCGCCCATAAATTTGAAACTTATTTTTTAATGGGACGGACGTCAGCGCTAGCAACTGAATGAATTGGTGGACTAGAGCGGGTCTCACTATCAAATAGGCAAACTGCTACGATGCACTACGGGGTGTGAAGAGACACACTTCCAGAAAAACCGAAATCGGATTTGAAAAAAGAAGACGAGCTTGATGTCATTGCTAATTCGCTGGAACTTTAGGGGATAGTCATTCAATGTAATGTGGACGTATGGAAAATATATTCAGAACATACGATGTCATTATTTCGTGAATTTTAAAATCCTCTTTGCCAAATGACCACGTCTATTGTGGTCTGTACAGAATTAATTGAATGACATAGCGTATTGAAATCGGATGATATCGAGGTGATGTAATATTTTTACAATTTGAAAATATTTGCTTTTAATAGTCAAGATAATTTTTTAATAAAGCAATATATATCGTTAATTGCGCAATCGATTAATGCAGACAGTGCATTAAAATCAACTTTGTAACTTAATTTTTTTGCACAGGATTGTGAATCCACATACGTTTTGATTACCTCTATACCGAACAACTATATTTCAAATAAATGATAGCTGGGAAGTTTGTTAAATCAGAGAGCTCTAAGAGAAGACGATCAATCAAACGAGAATTCGACGCCAATCGACCGAGCAGCGGAACAGGATACTCGAAGTAACAATTAAAAGTTCCTTCTTTCAAGATTGCCCATAGCCAAACTCGTAGCGCCTGCCCAATAAACAATGTTGACGTTAAATCACATTCGATGCCAGATCAATCGCGCAGCCCGGAGGGGTAGGAGCGACTCAGCAGGAGGGATCGAAGCGCAAAGAAAGAGAAAAATCTTAAACAAAATGGCGCCCAGCAGGGAGGCACGAAAAACACGCCATCAATTGATCTTGCCTTGAAAATGGTATCGGTCGGAATTCCTCGATCGTTAGATTGGTTTTTGGCCATGAGAGAAGGGGGAATGGGAATGAAAGCGCAAGTCCAAATCCCATATTTGTCAGTCTTGTGTGCAAAACGTCCTTCCCTACCTACAACCTCGGTTAATCCGCGATCCTGGACTGTTCCTAACAACTCTCCCCCTCCCCTCCATCCCTACTCCACCAGCGTCAGTCGATATATACAAGAGACACAGCTGTTGCAATTTACAGCTTTCAGCGCGTGCCACGTACTCCGGAGGAGCACTGGAGCAGATGCTGCGTCGCGTCCATCGTCAAAGAAAAGGGCCGGAGGATATGGCACTAGGATGCGAGGGGGGGATGCATAGAGTGGCATAGAAGGAGACTGGGAAACTGGATTTTTTGTATTTTCCACATCGCCTAGACATTTACAATTACCCCCCCCCCAACCCACGAAATCGCACCTTCGTGGTTTACCTATTTCCGGCGAGTTCATACGGATGCCCGATTCCTTCTGGATTGCGCCAGACAGCAGCATCTTTTTGTGCGTGGGCTTTTCTCCCCCAAATTGTAAGATAATCCGGCGAAAATAAAGACATCGCTTCTTCGGTTTCGTAGCAGACGCTGGCCATATCGAATCTCGATTCAAGAAATTCTAGAGCATGTGGCGGCGTCTGGCGTCTATAGGCTACCCCGTTATCCCGTAAACAAGCGTGACCTCCTGAGACTGGGGGTCAATACCTTCGTGTACACTGTACAGGAAAAGCGAGGTCTCCTCGCGAGGCTAGTACAGCTGATCAACATTTCCAAGCAGATTATTAATAGGTGAAAAATGAGGATCAAAGCCATTGTGGAATAAACAGCAAAGGTTAAATATCGTTTGACAGATTCTTTCTTGGACGACACACGATGTTAAATTTGGATGACGCTTAAGAAGAAGACTAACTGTCAGATACTTTTTTTAAACAATTTATAATTAATTTGGTCTTGAGACGACCACCACAAACGGAGGTTTCGTCAGGTCTGTTGCGATATTGGACGAAAACTAACGCTCATCAATAGTGACCAGATTTTAGACTTCAAACCGTTATCGGAAATGGCGAAAATCTGTCATTTTATTTCCAGACGGCTAGCTGCTTCTAGACCTTCCAGGACGTTGGCCTTTTCAAACGTCAGCCACCAACCATCAATTAGGATAGCTATTTATTAATCGAGTCAAAATTGGCTCATTGTTGAAACTCGAAACGGCCGTTGGGAGCGCGACGGGTCACTGCATAGGGCAATTGATTAAACGAGAGCGCTGACATAAAAAGGATCACGACACGAATAGATATCGTTTACTGTTTCAATTTCATGCAGTATATATATAACATCCGAGCATCGCGTCCGCCATAATAAAACCGAGGAGAGGGTTCATTAAAAATAGTTTGAAACAATTGGAAGTTGGACGCGGGTCGAAGGTCGAACCGAGTTGGCAACAATGATGATCTTTAATAGCTTGCTCATCATAAACACATTCTTACCAAATAATACGGCTCTCGAGTATCGTCAACAAGCCGTCGTCACAAGAAATATTTGAGTGTGTTGGGTTACGAAATTGGACACTAAAAATTAATATTTCTCTATGTTGTTATAAGAGTTCAACAACATCGCCTTAATAAAACTAATATAATCTGTACAGAAGAGTTGATACAATCATTCAGGGTAGTAAATGCCATTTAAAAAATGCATTTGTAATTTATTTTGGCATCATTTTTCGTAACAAAAAATGGTATCCATCGTCAGCGGCCGCCCTGCCAAGGGCACCGCGGTTTAAATTAGTTTCACAGCTGGATAACCTGATTCTGATGACTGACGATGGCACATTTGTTTTCCAATATCTGCATCTCCACCCTCTATCTCTCTCTCTCTCTCCCCCCCCCCCCCAGCAATCACCGGTCGATCGATCGATCCAGGCCTACTGTAACCGGCGTCATCTGATCATCCACTCTAAAAATATATTTTCCATCCATCACTGTGACGCTGCAGGGGGAACACGTTGCAATGTCATCTTCATCGAGACACGATCAGCGCCATCCGAACGCGTGTAGTCACGCCATAACGAGGTCTGGATGGCGGACAAGGGGGAGTGGGAGGATCATCGATGGAAGGGGAAGATAGTCGAGCTCGAGACATTTTATTTTTATTTTTATGGCGGCCACTGAATGAATGTCAAGGACAGAAACGTGAAGTGGCATCATATAATTGCAGATAACAAATAACAAATTGTTAAAGAGTGTCAAGAGTTTTGCCTAGTTCTCTATTTCGCACTAGATCACTGAAGTCTAGATTTTCACGTTAGACCACTGAATGAAAAAGCTTTTTGTTGCTGCAATATGGAAAATACTGTGATCCAAACCGGAATTTTATCCGGCCAATTTCAGAGCCACATATTTTTGAACCACGCAAGACGCCGTACAGGGAGGACTGTATTTTCTTGTCCAGCCCCCAATGTGTATTTTTTGTTGCCCTTTTCTCCCCTAGAAGATCTGCTTTTTGGAACAAAGAGGCCACCCCCGCCATAATCACTAGTTTCATTCCCCCTTTAATAACCATTAACGCACGTTATGCAACGAACGTCCCAGTCACAATCTCCCCCTCAGCAACATGGTGAGGGGGGAGAGGGACATTTTTCCCCATTTAAAAAGAGGGGTGAAATAACTTTCGGCCATCTCGCGCTCACGAGCAAAACGTCTGCCGACTGACGCCCAAAAAATACCAAATTTCGGCTTGATTTTTCGGGGGCGTTTTTTTTCTTTCTTCTCTTGTTGGCGCTTTATGAGCTAGCTTGCGCAGAAATGAAACAACTGCGATGGGCCATGTTGTTTTGCGTCCCCCCCCCTCAGCAGCGAAGGGTGATGGCCGGGCTCAGTAACTTTTTCTATAGAAAGGCGTACGCCCTGGGCAAACAGATTCTTTTAGTGCCAATTTGCTCATGTAATAAAATTATGTTTGTCTGCAAGTTGCCAGAATTTTCTTTCATGTTTTGTAACAAATCGATTTCTACAGTAGTCAATAAATTTGTTTGATAGCTGGATTTCACCTTCAAATCTTGTTCAAAAATTTAAATCACTAGAAAACTCAATTACGTACAATTTCTCCCCCCCCCAGAAATTCATCAAAAAATAGGATTTAAACACAAACACAATGAGCGGGCCGGTTACATTTTTGAAACTTTGTTTCTGAAATTTCTCATGGAATTTTGAGAACAGGTTTGACCAGTCAACCACTTTACGCAGACGCCATTTTCATTGTTTGAATATACGAGAATAGGCATTAAAAGAAGCCAGAATCAAATATTTGATGGCGTGAATACTACACCCTGGTCAATTGCCCCCCTGTTGCTCATCCAGTAAGAAAGACATTGTTAGTTGGAGGAGGGTGGCCCGATAAAGAGCAACGGCCCTGTTGATATCACCCTTCGGGCAGAGAGCCTCGTCGACCCCTCCCCCCCTCACCCACCTCGTTGGCGAAGCTGTTGCGTCCTAGTTGGCGTATCAAACGCGCCCAGCGCACGTTTCGCGGGTGACCTCCGACCCCCTGCACCGTCGCCGCACCCTACCCACCACTAACCACCCCTCCCCTCCCCTCCTCACCAAAACAAAAAAAATAAGGAGGGCTTCAGTGACAATAACCTACTCCATGTGCGCTGGCGTTTATGAAGGTCAACGCCAATTTTACTGGCGTTCCGACCGCACTGACTGGAGAATAAAAATAAAAAAATAACAAGATGGTGGCTGGCGAAATATCAGATTACGGTCAAGTTGTAAAACGAAGTCGTACAACTTGCGCTGAGCGTCCTATTCGTGAACCGCTCGTCACCACACCTGGAATTTCTCTTAATCTTCAGAGATGATTCAGAGGTGACGTCCAAAAAGCAACTCGTTGACAAAACCAAATGAAAGGAGTCGATTCAGTGAAGCCCTGAACTTCAACCGATCGAATAAATTTAACATTACATTTTAACAATTTTTTAGATTAACAGTTAGTGAGGTTTAAATTTTAGAAAAAAGGAACAGCACCGAATGAAAGAGACGAACACGAGTGGTGAACTCATCTTTTTATTAATAATATGTTACCATTATTTTTAATATGAACTGGTACGTAAAATATTATTAAAAAGACGAGTTCGCCACTTTCATTCGGTGCTGCCCCGATTTCACCCTTTCTCGGTTAAATTCATTCAGATGTTCTGGCAAAGATCTTTCGCATTAGAAGATTCGCATCAACAAACACACACCTTCACCAAAAACACTGCTAAAAACACTTTAATAGTCGCCAAAAAAGTTGGGTGATTGCCATCAAGCTTGGACAACATTTGTGTTCATTTCATTGTTGTTGTCACCTCGCAAAATAGATTTACTTGTACCAAAGAATAAATCACAAAACAAATTGCATACAAAAATAATCAAATCCCCAGGATGGACCGATTCTCCTATCAGAAATGCTTACTTACAACTGTACAACAAAAAATCACGTCCTACATGTAACAAACATGACCTGCCTGCCTGGAGCGTGATGAGCGGCCAGTCAAATACTGAGATAAATAAATACATGCACGTGTGTTCGCGTTAATTAAATTGCAAACGCCCCACACACCGGTTTTCCCGAATGGCGAGGGATGGGGGACAAAGAAGCGGTGCACTTGTATTACCAACGATCGAAAATAGGCACATCTGTTTACAGTGTCCAATGGCGGACCGCCATTCATTCATCCCTCTCACTCTCCATAAATATCTTTCACGTCAAAATACAGAATAAATACTATTATATATATCTTGAATGCACAATCCCGAAAGTCGAGACGAGAGGTCGGAGACCTTTCCAGGAAGGCTAAAAAAATCGACTCTCCAGATTGTGTGTGTACATTCGGTAGATGGGTGAACACGACAGCGGCCAGATATAACCGCAGTAAACATAAACAAATAAATGGGACCATTTCGGCACGATCAATAAATCGCACCTGTGCCGGTAACGCGAAATTTATCGACTGAAAAATAACACTCCATTGCAATAGAAGGAATGTGGTGAAAGTTTCAAGCTACGCGATATATCGTCTCGTTTTTATATCGCACTGAATCTCTACTTGTGCATTTTATAATTTTTATACTTCTTTATATTTTAGTTAATTTTTTACCTTCCCGTACATTATACTCCATCTAATATTTAAATATAACTTCTTTCTAACACAATTGCTCTTATATTTGGAAAATGATTAGCCATTTGAAAATTAATTTTTCCCTTTTAAAATGGAATAATTAAAATATGCTAAATGATCTTATTTGCGTATGAGCACATGTATAAAGTGTATTCCATATATAAAATGGTCATTTCACGTCTCCTTTTGAACCTTGAGGCTAAACAATCATTTGAACAATCGACAACATTCAGGTTATCAAGTTATTGTTTATCCAGTTCATTGGCCCCTTGTCGATCGGTGTGGATTTCATCCATTCGGTCCACATCGGCCAGAAGACGGGAGTTTTTTCCTCATCAAAAGCATTCAGTGTTGCCCTTTTTCCTGTTTTGGAACGGCCTATCGCGATCCCTAAAGTTCCCACGCGAAGGGAGCAGGAATTTCTGACCTACCTCTCCCAATTAAGCCGAGACGAAACTACCAACTTCCCAGAAATAAAAATAAATTGCATTCGTGCAGTCGAAAAACACAGTAAAACTGTAGGGAATATCCTCCAGCCGAATGACGTTTTCGATGAAACTGCTATTTATTTAATGCAGGCAAAACGGTATGAGAAATGTTTTCTTTCCCAGATAGTAAGCGCTAGCTTAAATAATTGGAAATCGGTCAAGGCTGAGTTGAGGGCTCTCTCCAGGGCAGTCGACACAATTATATTTATTTATCAAAGATAAATGCCAAATAATGTGTAGAAATAGAAGCCGAAAGAGAAACTGATTGAAGGAAGTCCGGTGTGCAATCACGCGATTCAAAATTAATAATGAAAACCGAAGGTAGTCCTTTTTACAAGGGAGGATTACCTGCTTTCTGTCAGATTACAATTACAATTACAAGATGTACCCACAAGCAGCCCCGGATGGGGCCTATGGCGGGGGTTGAACGACCAGTTAAGGACAAATGTGTCTCTGAGATATTTGTTAAGTCCACCAGCGGTATTACAACGATCTGTCAAATACAAGCACGTCTTGCGTTAAAAAGAAATGTACGACATTATATTTTTCTTTCAAACAAACCAACAAACATCGACGACTGTCTCTAAACAGCTCTCCTCATCAAGAGATTAACGCGAATTGGCCTCATCAAGAAATCTTGTCACCGGCCGCCACTGAATCATTTGCAGACGTGGAAGCGATTTGAGACTTACGTGATTGCAGGGATTCGGACGCAGCCAGGATATGGGATTGGAAGAGAGGGGGGTCTGGTTAGCCCAGTTATCAGTTTACGGACGACGCCGGAGAAAGTACTGGAGACGGCATCTCGTCGTGTCGCAGGTCGTTAGCGCCGGCCGGCATGATAATGGTGTTGCTGTTGCTGCTGCTGCCGATAAACGACGAAAAAACAAAAACACAAACACAACGACTCTTCGACGTTTGGTAATCTCGCGCTCAAAAGGGGGCACCGAAGAATAACATTCTTTGAACGAGCGTGGAGTGTGTGTCGACTATTACGCTTGTCATCAATCCCGAGAACAAAAATTCCTGAACCGGCTTCAGTCGGCCGAACGCGAAAAATAACACGGCTTCACGCCCACTTTCGACGACGGGTAACGCGCGATTTAAAAATTAAAAAAAAAAAAACAGTACAAATTCACCATTTGAATTTTATAATTCTTAAACCATTAATCCGAATGAAAAACTGACACTTACTAGTTCTGAACGTCATCGAATGTTCTCGATGGAATCAATAAATCCGTTCGCTATTTTTTCCTGTCGTTGACCGATCACAAATATCCAGTGTGTGAGTAGCAATTCAGTTGTAGTGAGAATTCGATAAAAGATGTTCGTTAATGGCGTATAATCCACATCGCGAAGCACATCATCGATCGTAGAAATGTCAGAAAACGACAGCAATCCGAAGAGAGAGTTCAGGAATTATCGAGCGTGTTTTTTCCCACCAACAGATGAAAATGAAAACAAGAGATGCGGAAAATTGCCGACGACGGATTACAGAAGAGCGAGAGACGACTGGTGCAGCTTCCCGTTCACTCCGCACTCTGAACGGCGACTAATGAACGGTGGCGTCTCGCAAACAGCTCGCCAAAATGCATTGGCAGAGACCTAGACTGTTGTGTAAAACCGCGCTGAGCAAACGCTCCTTGTCGGAACAGAGGTTGTGTGTGTGTTGTGCCGGGTTGACTTGTCACGATAGCCCCCTACTCGCGTAGGCAGGCCCGACAGGCACGAAATCAATTTCCGGGAGCTTATAGAAACTAGGAAGGAGTCATATTCCAGACTCCAGAAGGATGGATGGATGGAAACTAGAGTTTGAATCTGTCACAAAGACACGCACTAGAGAGATGCCGGAATCACCACCGGTTCAATTTCCGTTCGAGCAACCTGGAGTTTTTCGGGAATTCCTTGAAAATGCGAGTATCGAACAGGTGATGTCGTCGATGGAGCGGACGATTCACAATTTGTCGAGACTCGAGAAACAGATGTCTCAGATCGACGAATGATTTCAAATATGGCAGTTGCTGCTCTATGGTGGCGGGCGAGTATGTTGCTGCCCCGTGTTGAGACGTGATCATAGGAGGCACCGGTCAGACCAGGTTTTCTATAGAGTGGCCAGTCATTATGCGGGTCTCCTAGTTTGCACACCGATTCGCGGCAAATCGCGATTAATCGAAAACCAACGCCGTCTAGCGACAATTGGGTAAACTACGAAGCGGAGAGTCGCCGACAATAGATGGCAATGCACACGAAGTGTAAATATTATCTATATATAAAAAGGAAGAGCGGCCATCTTTTTCCCCCTATAAACTTCTTCGGTCGCGTTAACCATGAGAGATTTAACTATGGGATCAACCTCTCATAGTAACCAGTTTCCAGAAATGTCTTAACGCGACCTGAG
>JAQGBY010002665.1:0-21978 GCA_034698785.1 Mycogona germanica | reverse complement strand
TTGATAAAAAAAAAAAAAAAAAAAAAAAATATAGATCTACCAGGTCCAGATGACAGCGTTGACCTTTTAAAAAACAAGCTAACACGACGTGCGTAAATTGGAGAAGTGCGCAGCCGGCAAAATGCATTCGACTTGCGGCACAGCCGGCATTATCCTATATTTAACAGGGGGTGTATTTCGCGAAGCACAGACACATGTGCTGTTGATGCGAGCAGTCGTAAACTGAACCACTTGGGCGCTTAAACGGAACAGGTCACTTGATATTAATGTCATCATGCGATGGGTGTGTGTGTGTGTTGCTGCACTACATCCGGGAGAGGAGAATTGGAGGTCCAGGATCTTGCTATGCGATTTTATAAATCGAGAAAAGATAACCAATTGGTCTGAAGACAAATTTGTCAAAGTATCGGCATAATAAACCCTGTTTTGAGTCTCTACGTTTCCGTAAAAGACTCGAGGTGGCACATTATGTAAATGGGGAGATTTACAATTCATCTACTGGATCTACTGGACAGTAGTTTGCCAGTAATTTGATCAGACTCATAATTTCTATCCTAATATTTTTAAAGAAACGTCCGCAAACGCGGCGTCTACGGTGCAGATCGCAATCAAAAAGGCTATTTGAGTTGTACAATATTTGCTAGCAAAAGGCGAATTTTTGAAAAAACATGTAAGACATCTTAGCGAACCATTATTTGTGAAAATGAAATTAATTTTTTTGTAAAATCTGCTAATTAAGCAAGCAACCGCCTTAAGCATTTCACACTCTAATTAAAAGAATCATTTCTTTTTGTCGTGGCTTTTTAATCGGATGTATGTACAATTATTCAACATGTACAATTTGTACAGGGGTACAGGGTTAATCAAGAATTTAAGAGTCATGTAACAACAAATCCAAATTGATATATTCCATTGTCTCTGTCTTTACCAGACGTGTTCCGCACAATGCCGAAACAAGTATCACTGCGTCCATCTTCCATCCCGTACGAACCTTTGGGCGTGTTCGCCGCCGCCTGGATCAAGGAGGGCACTGAGATGGGTCCGTTCCTTGGTCGCCTGCGCCGGACGGAAGAGGTGGACGGCAGCGTGGAGAACAAGTGGATGTGGGAGGTAGATTTTATTTTCGTATATCAAATTTGGGAATTTCATTCAATTACTTTTAATACACGAGTCAATTGAGAAATTGTTGGGCTGAGTTGGAACATAATTTATACTGTATGTTTTTTATTATGATAAGGTGTTGGACCGCCACGGACGGGTCAGCCGATACGTGGATGCCGCCGAGCAGCCGTACCGCTGCTGGATTACGTACGTGCAGTGCGCCCGCAACGACCAGGAACAGAATCTGGAGGTGGTGCAGATTGCCGACAACATTTATTACCGCGCCACCAAGGTGATTTATTTGCTGTGCATCTATGGACGTTGCCTTCACGATTTCGACGAGGTTTTATGTATCTCTACTGCTGCCATTATAAATCGGACAAACATTAATTATCAAAATAATATTGTTTTAGTTAATCCCGCCCGATCAGGAACTGTTGGTGTGGTACAGCAGTTCGCAACCTTGCTATCTCGGAATTCCAGAAGTCGAAATTAGTCACGGTAGGAGCTTTCACTCAGTTTGTATCATTTATTGTAATGTTGTGGGGAGAGCTAACTTCTGCAGCTACATTTGCTATTAATTTTGCACTTATTATTTTATTATTATTATTATTATTATCACACACAATTATGCATTAATTAATTATCAATTAGCACCATGAGGGGGACGTAACGCCTGTAGTGCGGTTGATTACAGTTGATTGGAAACAAAAAAAAATTTATCAGATGCTTCAAGCCAAGTTTATTTAGAAAACAAGAAAAATAGAATTAAAAAAATGTAGCGTTGTAATATTTCTGTATTGTCTCCGGGAATTTTTAATTTATAAAATATATAATCCGCATTGAAACTTTTTCGAAATGTTAAGCTAAATTGTAACGCCCGTTCCCCTGTTAGACTCGGCGCCAGATACCGTCAAAGAAGAGCACGATCCCGGTTCCTCCTCTGCGTCAACGGCGCCGTCGGCGGCAGCAACAGCTGCGGCGGCAACAATTTGTAGTCGGCTCAAATGCCAAGTGTGTCGTCGCGGTTTCAATTCCCGATCCAACCTTCGCTCGCACATGAGGATACACACGTTGGAGAAACCGTTCGCCTGCAAGTACTGTCAGCGACGTTTTAGTCAGTCGTCCACTCTGCGGAACCATGTCCGACTTCACACGGGTATGTATGATTAAATTCGAAAACAAGTTGACAAGAGTGTGGCGGCAGTGTACCTGTAATTCTATTAAAACCGATCGACTAGATCTCGCGCATGCACATTACTAATTGGAAGAAATTTATTTTATTTTAATCAGGCGAAAAACCATACAAATGCTTGGTTTGCCACAGCGCTTATTCGCAATTGGCCGGTTTGCGAGCGCACCAGAAGAGCGCTCGCCATCGCCCATCGGCCTCCCAGCCTCAACTTCCGGTTCCCGGTGCCGGTGGTTCGACCAGCACTGAAGCCAAGAGCGTGGTGGCATCCGCGGCCCAATCCACCACCGGAAGTAGTCCACCAGCGATGTCGTCATGCACCAACAGAGAAAGGCCTTCCTCTCCAGACTGCGCCAAAAATAAACCGAGTTCTGCCGCCGCCGTCGGTGGCGCTGGTGTTGCGCCCACTCCGCCGACCCATTCCCCGCAGTGCGCCATTTCCGGACAGTTATCTAACTTTGGTGGAATGAAATTTGTGGAGGGAGGTAGTGGTGTGGGCGGCGGTTCACATGGGGGCAGTCTGCATTTCGGCGCCAGCTCCTCCATCGTCAGTCACGTGCGCCACGTGGCCATGCTGCAGGCACAGCATCACCACCACGCCTCCATACGTCACGCGCATGCCATGTCCTTGGCCACGCCCTCCTTACTCTCGTTGGTCATGCCGGTCATGACGTCACCGCAGATCTCGCCGCAGAGTTCCTTTTCATTTCAAAGGGAACCGCTGCCGTTGGTGACGTCACATCGGTGACAATGTAAGTCATGAACCAAAATTCAAATTGTGTGTAAAGTTTATTTTAAGTAATCCCTCAATAATGAATCAATATTCTAATTTTCTAGTCAACTAATTTTTTTAAAAGGATAATAAAAAGATTCTATTTTAGCCGACAGAAATCAAAGCATGATACCATGATACTTGTGCTTTCTTTAAATATATAATATTTATAAAACGTGTATGCATAAAATAAGAACTTTTTTTTACCAATGTCCGTTGTATGATTATACTTATCGATCATGAAACAACCGATTTGCAGATGTATTCAAATTACGAGCATTTATCTTTAAAGTAATTGACGGATTGTCCACGAGGATTAACTAATATTTTTTAAATGTGTATAAACGAATAAATATTTTTGTTACCTGTACACGGAAAAGTGTCTTTCAACCGCTTCAAATATGTCGAGAAATCTGATAGAAAAGGCCATAAAAACAAGATAAAAATAAAATCACTAGCATTGAACAGCGACATTTGAATATTGCCATCACGCTGTACAGCAATCCGTAGTTTTTCTTCGATTTTTAGCCATATTCAATTGGCGTCTATTGCATGGCCGATTGACACTCTGCCGATGTCAACCGAAGTTGACGGCCGGATAATCAAGAGCGGGGAGTTTATTCGATAATACGGACGCGGTTGGATAACCGCCCTAAGCTCCGCGGGTACTACGATGATTAATGCTCCGCACCTCTGATTTATCACTTATGGGCTAGAGAGGGACCGGGGTCGTCTTAATCCACTCGTCAATAGGTGAACGGGGGTCTCCGGATCTTTATCGCAACGGGACCATCATGGCCTGACCTGATCCAGGACCTTATCTGTCGCTAACATCGGACGCGCGAATTCGGATCATCACTCCCCTTTTCTCCCTCATCCCGCCCCTCCTCTCCCGTCGTCCTAACTTCCTCATATAAAATCTGAATTCTACACTTAATTTAAAGTCCAACTGAGGTGCGTTAGGTTGATCACCCCTCACAGTTCCACTGTAATTTTATTTCTAACTATGTAACAGTTACGTTTGCGGCAATCTTTTTATTAGATTTGTCTTATTGATTTTTCATTCCGTATTCAGCAGCAGTCATTGCGTGGCTAAATCTTCTCATCGACTTTATTATATTTTAGCTTTCTTGATAAGTAACATTTTATGGGACATTTGACGTGCTTAAACATTTGTTTGAGTGAAGATGTAATGGTAATTTATTTGAGATTTGTTTAACGAATATCAACGAATATTAACGTGTGATCAAGAATTTCCAAATGTGGATTTAATATTTAAAAATAATGTTTTTGAATCCCTTGAAAAATTGACAATTTACGAAAATAGTTTGAATTGGCCACTACATTTTCAAATTTGTTTCTGAAAATACTCGTTACAGGCGTCATACATTTTCGCGCCATAGTTTGTATATGACGGATGGGGTGGATATTTTTAACTAACCTTAAAGTCTGAGTACCGCCGTCGCGGGTTCGTCTCCCGTCGCGAACATCACGCATATTTTGTCCCACTCAATATGTGGCTTCATGACAGACCACGACTTTGTATACGCACTCCCCGTGGCTCCCCCTGTCCAATTTCCTCAACGCCTGATTCACAACCTTCTGGGAAAGGGGTCTCGCTGCTATAATATCCCCCTGCACTCCCCTTAACCCCCCCGCAGTGACCATCACATTCAACGATATGATTAGAGGCTCTTTCCACATGAGTGGCTACCAGAATATAATTCTTGTGGCAGCCAATATGTAAATAAGCCGATTGGTGATCTGCGCTACTGATTACCTAGATTCAGCGTTACTTTATTAAAGCGATCTGTACAGTCATACATTATATCGTGATTCACGTTGATTTTATAATAGGAAATTCGCATAGGCGTCTAATGGACTATGGTCCTTCCTCAGTTCTTTTTCGTACGCTAGTACATATTTTGGAATTACATGTAATGTTTCGTCTCATGTTTTACGCTGCTAACTAATTAAAATTGAAAATGTGCTGTTTTAAAAATGAGGAAAGCGATTGATATTTTTGAAATTTCTATTCCCCATCCTTTTTTATTGAGAAATTTGTTTTGATTTACAACTCGTTGAAGTGAAAGCTGCAAAAATGTGACTTTTCCTTTCTCCAAAATTCGCACCAGAAAATAATTTTGTGATTAATGATTTCGATGAACTAACAAATGTAGTTCTAATAACTTTATATTTTTTGTTACGAGGTTGTTCCAAAAGCCGTCAGTCCTTTACGCATCAGCGACACCGTCGATAGGAAAGGAACATGTGGTATTTGGACCAATGGGCCGAATGGGCGTTTTAGTGTCCATGTCCCTCCTCCCATCAGGCCCTATCGTGCAGTCGACGAACGCAACTATGGCCAGCGCTGCGTGTAATGGGATTCCGTTTTGTCGAGATAAGAGCACAGGGGGACGATTAATATGGCGCATTGTGCTCGATGAAAGCCCCCATCACAGTGAAGAAAGGCAAGTAGATAAGATATTGATGCACGATATGTATGTAGGGGGGGGGGAGGTATGGATGTTCCCGAATTAAATGGAGTGTGTATAGTGAGATCTCGACAACGCTGCAATATATAGGAACTAATTATGCTCTCTTTGTTGGTCGTTTAGATTCGGGACTAAAAATAAAACTTGAGCTTTGTGTATCCTGAATAGTTTCTCTAATTGCTGTATTCCGAAGTGAAGGGAATATCCTCTTTTAAGCTTCTATTTATGTTTTCCCCGTATATGCATTTCAGAGCGGACCCTACAATGCATTCATTAGGGTTTCCGAGAAATGGTCAATTTTTCAGATAGTTGACGAGTCGGTCTTTGTCCAATTTATCAATCGCGAAGATGCAATGGAACGATCCTTTTGTGTTTTCGAATTTTTGTGTTGTGTTCCGCAGGATATCGCGCAAATTTCAGCACATGAATATCCTAACGCCACCGTTATCTAGAGTTCAGAGTATTCCTTACATTTCGGTCGTAACTAATTAAAATGGTGCATATCTTTTCTTTAATCGATGATATTGATCAAAATTAAAATGCCACCTAAAAAAACATCGAAATAAGTTGTAAACATTTTTTTTTAGTTAACAGTGATGGCTGTACACTACGAAGATATAATAAACAATTATAAGATTAAATAAAAAGTGCAGAAGCACGCTGATTCGGATATATTTTTAAGTAGAGACATAATGCTAGATAGTATAGCGGCAATAATCCGAAAGTTACATGAATAATACGACGAAAGGAACGATATCTGTAAGAACCACGATGGCTGACCATGTATAAGTATTTTTTGAATTTATAAGTCATTTATAAGCCATTTATAAGTCATTTATAACTAATTATAAGATTGCCGTAACAAAGAAACTGCATTAAGTTAAAAATAATTATGGTTTGAAAAATGGTGCATGAGATTTTGGGAATTTTTCGAAAGTGTGGAAAAGGAAAAGTGAGCCGCTCAATTGGTCTGTCAGTAATATTCAAAGTGATTCTAGGTGTCGAAAGTCCTCGGTGAACTCCCTTCAGTGTCCCATACCGGGCATCTCCAGCTCTCGTCTTTTTCCGCATGAATAATTCAGGGGATGATGCATCAATGAATACCTTACCAGTCCATCACGACAGATACTGATTCTTTATGTTGAACCTTTCATACAAACTTCAATTGCACTCATTGAAAACACACACACATACTCTAAATATTCTCTTTGTGGAGGAATTGTGTCACTACTACACTTGGGGAAAAAATAGTTTTTGAAGATGCAAAGTTCGTTCACAATAGAGCCGAATTCATAGAAATTGGTTCAGGAATTGCATTAAAATTCCACCTAGTGGTGTTACAACGCATCCTTGTGGCACATAAAAATAAAAATCGCTACAATATTTCTAAAGCCATCTTGAGTAACGTTACGTATGGAGAGACGCTTAATTTTGAAATTTTAAAGAGTACTATTAATTCGATATTTTCAACTTGCAAACTTAAAATTTCGTTTGAAATGTCATCTGAAATTAAATTCATTGTTGTCTAATGGGTAACAAGATTATCTGTATTAATTTTTGCAACAATTGCAAATACAATTGTTATAATGGAATGTTATATTTGCATGGAAAAAAATATTTGTATTTCTTTCCACTGATAATCAGTTTTGTTTGGTCGCCAGCCTTCCGCACATGGACAATTTTATTCGTGAATCCGCTTAAATTGCCGAGAGCAGACTGACGTCCTCGTAAGTGCATGAACACTTCTGAAGTGGCGAATACCCCATGGATCATGCGCCATGGATCGTACACAACATTAAAATTTCTTTTTTTTCTTCAAGTGCCAGCCCCTCTACTATTGAATGCCATCTCCCATAAACGGTTACGTTTTTTCCCCGAATGTTGAAGGCATGGAATCTAAGGGTCGGTATACAGTGCATACCCTAATAACCCATAACTCTGCGTTGGATACAGGAAAATGCAGCCTCTTACTCACAACTTCTGCTGTATAATGCAAAAGGTGTGCGCATGGGGGAATGTGAAGTACTCTCTTATAGAGACAACAATTGCTAACAATGAAAAATGAATGCCCAAAAATCTCACCCTCCCTGAACAGACGCACAATCGGAAAACCAAGTTGGCTATACAGGGTGAATCTGAAACTATGGACTTCTTTTAGGGTTTGTTATAAGAAGGCCAAAAAAGTCCGATTATTAGGAAATTTGGAGAAAACTACCCCAACACTAAAATTTCTCACTACTGTTACGCCTTGCCGGTGGCGCTTGTCGATTGGCAATTACTACGATCTTGTAGCCGACTCTCGATTGCAGTCCAAGAATTATCCTATATTCTTTGTTATTACTACCATAGGCTTCATATCTACTATTTTGAAGAGACAATGCCTAATAAAATATACGTTTTCGGCTCTTTATTATGATGCAGTACAGTACAGTGCAGTACGGAGTAAGATGTTAATTAAACAATATAATAGGCAGAAGACCGTCTGGATAATACTCTGTATTCAATAAAAATGGGGGTTGTGCCCGGGACAGGCCGGACGAAAAAAGACGAACAAGAGTTGGCGATAACTCTACTAATATAATAATAGTAAACTATTATCGTCTTAGCTGTAGCGTCAGTTCCCACGGTTTTCTAGTTTAATTTTTTCATTTTAAATAAGGCGGAAAGCGAAATTATGTATTATTAGACCTATTTCATGTGAACTGAATTTATAACAGAATTTATGACAGACAACTGATAGATCATGGTATACTATGTATCAGCTGCCTTCTTCTCAAATATTTGTTGTTGTCGACTAGTTCACGTGGATTCTACATTTGTAACCCTCGCGTTTCCTCAACAGCTCCTACTATTATATTAACTAGTTCCTTTCCCTCTCATACCAACTACAGTTAACCCTTTCGGCCCGCTTAGGGAGGGTTATGGGCATAGATAGACAGGCCAGAGAAAGCCGGCCAAGCTAAGTTATGTTTATTTAGCACTGACATGCGTAAAGTCGATTTTGCATTGTTGTGGCGTCGGTTGCAGTCCTTGCGTCGAACGAGTTAGTTAAATCACCAATATAGAAAGGGGTGGGTGGATAAGTTTAAACTTTAATGTCAGAGCATTTCAAGTATAGCTAATCTTAGAACCTGGTTATACCATTGATCTGGTTTTAGTACTTCTGGCAGTTCTGGTAGTATTGCAATTTTTATGCCAACCATTGTAATAAGTAAAGTTATTGCGAACTTAAAATCCATGACTTGGAATCGGTACAAGAGCACCAAATTCGTAGTTTTCAGGTTTGGCAAATAATATTTAAATTGATTGATTTGACTCGAAAATATGTCATTTTCATTGAAGAATCATTTTTTGTGAAACTTCAACAGTTTCTCTCATAGTCATATCAAGGGAAGAGTCACATTTATGATCGCTTAAAAAATTCAAAAGTAATTCAATTACAAATCTAATTGCAATCAATGCTGTAAATAATGTGTACGCCCTATTTATATTGCAAATTGTTCTAGCAAGAGCGGCTAAAATATAATAAATATTGCTGTATCATTTAAAATCTGTTATGTTGTTATCCACGTTTAGCATAATATTCTGTCAATTCCAAATGAAGAAACAAAATTTCGATATATGATCGATGCAAATTTGTCAGCCATTGTGACTATAAATCAATCTGTTCAATTCGGAATCATTTCTCATCTGCGCGGTGGGTCTTAACACTTTTTAACCGTTGCTGGCATGAATGAAGGGGGGAAAATAACAACCCCTTAACAGCTTACACGCTTGTTTTGTGGCCAGTTTTTTATTTGTATTTTTCACCCTTAGCTCTAAACTGGGACTGGTTTTAACGCTCCGCTGTCGGGACCGAGCTGTGAATGACGATGTCGACGTGAAGGAAGGATATTCAAATATCGTCTTGAGACCTCGGAAATGTCAATTCGTAAATTTTCAAATCATTTTTTGACATTTCACACACTGGTGAAAACGTGCCCCTCACATAGGGCCTAAGCTCTGAGAGGGGTACAGAATCTTCCTGTTGTGACCCGTCGCTTCAGTGAATTAAAAAAAAAAAAATTTCTGATTCGCATACTTTGAAGAAAGTTAATTTTCTAAAAACTAAATGTCTCAGCAACACTATTTACTTCTGCGAACTTTATCTTTTTTGCATGAGCGAATTTATATTTAAAAAATTATTTTAATATTTTGGTTAACCAAGTTTGGTTAAGGTCTTCGGAGGATATGCGAGATAATTAAGTCACACAGTGAATGACAGTGCGGCGGTTCCAAAATATATATATTTTATTATCATAACGAACTAATTAGTCATAAAAAGGGAAATCACAACACGGCTTCACCGACATAAATATCTCTATGAATGTTGATTGTCTCTGTGTATGAACAATGACTGTTTCGAACTTTGGCAAACCTACATAAATGATCTCAAGCGACGAAGGCGTCATTCCATAGTTTGGGATTCACGGTGCAGTATGTTTTTAGCTGTTTAAAAGGTTACCGAGTTTACCTTTTGGACCTGTCTCCGATGATCAATCACCGGCCCTTTGTTGGGCCATTTCACGCGTCGTCTCCTTGGACCGATCGCAAAAGCTATTCTCGAATCCTGTTTAGACCTTACAAATGATTTTTTTTGCCTTCTCCAGTCTCTCGTGCAGAAGGGGTAATGGAGGTGGTTATTATTAATGGTGTTCTCGTATTGTATCATGTCAGGGGGGTCTAATATATTCATATTACACGGAAGAGGTATTTCCCCCTTTAGAGTCTCTCTCTCTCTCCCCGACGAGTGACAGAAAGTGAGAGGTGTTATATGAATATTTATTTTTTCGTTTCATCAGTTCGGCAATGGCTGACACCATTTTTTTTAAATGACTAATTATGGTCTGACTTTCGATCCGATTGGGTCAAGGCAGCAGCTGACTTAGAGATGATTGCCGTCCTGCAGACGACTGATGACGCCACCGAACGGACAAAAATAGTAAGCGCCCGTCACCATTTTATTGGATAAATTGAAATTTTATATATTTTTATAAAAATGCGAGATATGAAATTATTTTTTCCAAAAATTCCGTTTTCCCACCCATGCATCAGGAAATCAGATATGGAAATATCAAAACTGCTTATTGAAGAAACCTTTAGCTAGTAGAATATTGATAACATTCTTTTTCTTAGATTCTCTATTAATTTGTGGTATTCTCGTGCCGTGAAACTTATAAATATAATCTTTTTAGAACAACATGATCGGATGAAAAGACCCCTCGATTTTTTTTACTGTATCACTGTAAACGATACCTTCTTAATTTGTGTTTGTTAAATAACTGCAAATTGTACACGAAGGGTGGCGCTAGTTTCCGCAAACAGGTCGCAATGCAGCATCATTTGTTAAACTGTCAGCGGCTAGCTATGTCGTTGAGCTTATAATTTCAAATGGACACATGACGTTAACCCTTTCTATGGGAGTAAGATGTTAATGTCACGCTTGTGGTGCCTTTTTTAATATTTCTACTTTATTTTCTTTGTGCAACCTCGGAGGCAGAACCAATGGCAGACTACGAACGCGGGCCAAGCTCGGATTAAACAATATCGAAGTTGGTCAGAAGCACGAAAAAGATTCTATTCTCAGGGATGTGGCCCGGTTTAGCCGTGAACGCAATTGATAGGGGGACACGTAATCGATCATATTTAGTCGGGAAGTTAGACAGCTTTCTCTAGTCAAAGGGGTGTTAAAAAATAAACAAGGTTTCTGCATAAATTGATTAATTTTTTACTTAAACAACTGCAATACCAATTTCCTGAATTACCTTAATTACAACAATGACAGTGAACAATTATTAATTTTAAAAAAATCAGAGAAACACGAATAATATCTTTGTTATTCAATTAGGAATCATTAGAAATCAATCAAGTTTGAACTATCATGGTTTGTTCTTTCTCGAATGTACATATTTTTAATCGAAAATAAATATTTTCGCGCATCACACCTCAATACGGGATTTTCTTCCCAGATATATTATCGACTGCGGCACCACTGTTGGAGATCGTAAACACGAATGTACTCCTTATTTCCTTTAACCTCCAAATTATTGACCGGGCAAGCGCCCGGTTAGTTATCTATATCTGTTGGAACTTTAAATAACCGTCAACCAATTTAAGATTGGATTTAATGACTATAATCAGTAACAAAGTTAATACTACAGTAATGTTTTTGAACAAGGTTTCTGAATAATGACAAACTGGGCACTGACCATGTCTGACCGGGCAAGGTGACCAAGTGACCTTTTGCTAAGTGTGAATAACACACCACCTGGCGCCGGAAATGTAAGTTTAGAACATCAAATCGTTTCCTGAAGCTGAAGGTTGAGGTTGATTCGGTAAGTTTGTTCATGTTATTTTGAAGCGAGAACTTAAGATTTAAGCTAAACTGAAATTATTTAAAATTAGTTTTAAAGGCTTGGTATAAGTCTCCTTATTAATGTCATTCCAACTTTGATATAATCTAAAGTTGATGGCAAGGAAACCAAATTGCACACCTGATGCGCATAAATTTAATCGCCGAAGCGGAACGTTGTCGGCATCGTTCCGGTATCAATCTGTTCGAAAGAGCATGCCATTTTTGTTGTTGTTGAAAGATATATATTAGTTATTGGTTCGACTAGATCTAGGGGCCAATAGTGGTCTATTGGCCCCTAGATCATTACTAAGAAAATGATTACAGATCTAACGCTCCCAATCCTCATTACACCCACACGACGAAGAGAATACGGAAATCAACCTTTAACCTTCAGTCGCTACCTCATCGGGCAATGTAATTATTTTTTACGATGAATAATGTCCAAACCACTCCTATGCCATATTTTTCCAGAAGATCTTAATAAATCACCTCGCGCTGTGATTCTTTGTTTCTCATTGAAACGATATCGCAGTTGGGATTCTCTAATAAGCGCAATTTTGAGCGCCCAAATTAAACAAACGTTGTGATGCAGCGCATCCTGTGTTCGGGGAAATTGAAATCAGAGCGTTGTTTAACATTTATGCCAAGTTTCGAAAATATCTGTTGACGTTTGGCAAAGATGTACTGTAACTAAAATTTATTTTTTAACCACAACGTATATTTTACTGTATAAATCTTGATCCTAAGAAAGGTACAGCGATTTAAAACTCCTCGAGGGGACGTTCTGTTAATTTTGTCTGGCAGAGGTTTAACACGCGTATTTCATGTATGACTAAAATTATTAACCCTAGTTTTTCTTTTTTTTTTGTATCTCAGGATTCCCAGTAATCATGGCTAGTGCATCTGGCGCCGAGGAGGTCGATGATTCCTACAAGTATGGGAAGTCTCAGCATAGCAATGACAAGTCGTATGTAAGATTTGTCAATACTACTGAACGCCCCGTGCAACTTATATGGATTAATTACCAGGGCAAGTTAGTTTTATTCAAGGTACATATATATTTTATTTATCATTTTAATCAGTTATGTTGGCACGGACAGCGGTGCCCACTTGGTCAAATAGATCAAAAGTCAATAATAAATAAAATACCTCCACACTCTGTAAATTAGTGCACTCGGATGTTCAGAGCAGACATTATATAATGTTTTATTACTTTCGCATAAATATATTACAGTTTTGTACATTATGATGTGTGGCACAGGTATGTAGGCGCATGCCAATACCAGTATCAATATTCGGAAAAAATATTAGGCGCGCAGCAACTCTTGCATTTTCAAAATATTCTACATATTTATCAGACATTGGATCCACATACGCATTTTGACGTGGACACCTTCGTCGGCCACCCGTGGATTTTTCGCGACGCCTTCACCAATCAGAAACTAATCGTTGAGTCCGACTTCGTGTATTTTCCGAGATACTGTTTGCCTCCCGGCCCTATAATGGCATCTCGCAGGGTTGAGCTTATCACCATTCCAGGTAAATTCTATAATAAAAACTTATATCAAGTTAAAGCTTTTAAAGGTTGATATTGTTCTCAACTCAAACTACTACATGGCGTTATTTCCAGTTTATTCTCTGGCGGAGGGTTGCCTGTCTACTATTGTAAAAACCCTAAAGTCGAAAGAGGATATCGCACGCTTGCCGACGGTGGATTGGGCAAAAGATGCTCTGATGAATTTCTGCGCTTTTATTGATTTCCCTTATTGATATATAATTAATATTCTGAACACAGTCCAGTAAACTGAATGCTCAAAGGGCCATAGGGACCCGGCTTTAACAGAGAATCATAAAACTGGGGAAGTAGTGACTAATGGCTACACATGTCGGCACATAATCATTTCCTTATGCACCATGTAGTAAATTTGATGGGATTGAAACCGGATTCAAAATATCGCGTACACGCTAGAAGCAATGGTAAGTGGTGCCAACCCCAGTCCCTTAAAGTTACGTTTCTTTGAGTCAATTCATTTTTTCTACTTTCTGGAAACAATTAAGAAAGTTTGATTTCATATTGAGCGATAATTACAATCAATTTTAATCCATTGTCGCGGGTCCAAGGTGGGGGGGGGGGGTCAAACCCGCTGCCTCACCTGCCTAATGGTGCCTGTACCGTTAGCGGAGTCATATCCGTACCCCTGGAGATGGCACACACTAATCGACTACCGTTCCTTTGCAAGTAGTACTAAGTTAGCTAATAGTAGATTTACTAATATATTTTCTATCTTTACTATTTTAGTGTTGAAAAATCAATGTGTCAATTTCTGTTTACCAATGGGAAAGAATCATTATTTGCGCTGGAAGCTATTACTGTGATTGTTAAAAGAAGAATTTTTTTTGGGGAATGAGAGAAGTTCGGAATTATGTTATCGTTGATGATTTGATGATGTTGGTGTTTTTGCTGATATTCTATTTTTTATATTTGTTGAAGTGTGTTGAAAAATGTGTAAAATCCATTGCAATTTAATATGTGGCATGCACATGAAATTTATTTCACCGGTTTAGGACGACATTTTATTTTCAAATAACGCAAATGCTCAACGCAAGAGAATTTCAGTGGCAGCAAAACATTTGTTATATAAAATTGTTGAAATTTTAGGACTCGGCGGTCCCTGGTTCGATTCCCGGCGCGGGCTCTCGATTAGTCGATCCCAGGATACTGGTGAAAGTGAAGTGAAGTGTAGTGTCGAAGCATCAAGATGGGTGCAAAAAATCATGTAGTGCTATACGCTACAGTGGCCTGAAATAATAAAAAATATACAGTGCATTGTTATGTTTGTAATTTGAGAGGTTCCTCAGTAACATTATTTTCCTCAGTAACATCCTCATTATTTTCATGCTTGTCCTGTTTTGATGAACGTGGATATTGATACGGGAGATAGAATCTACCGTTTATAAATTAGAAGTGTCGATCAATTTGAGCAGCTTGTTAATTTTTTTAATGCTGCATGCATACTATCATTCGTTCGAACGTGTCAATTTGAGCAGCTTGTTAATTTTTTTTAATGCTGCATGCATACTATCATTCGTTCGAACGTGTGAATATGACCGTTTAATCATTCGATTAATATGCGTGCCTATCAATAGAATTTTCACATTTTGGCCGTTTTAAAAAAAAATTATACATTACATTTTAACGCTGTGTTTTTTCGGCCAGACTTAATTTTTCACCGCTTCTAGAAGACATTTTGATGGAGCTAATGTAATTTTGCTGCAAAAGACTGCAAGCATGGCCATATCAAATTAAAGTAGAATGATTTATTCAATAGCGATAAGTTCGGTGCGTTCTGCATTCCAAAAGGAAAAAAATCCAATGACTTGGGCGCGTTAACCGTCTTGGGTATGAAAAGTTGAAATTTCATAAATAAAAACACAAAGCTAGATAGTTTAGCGGCAAGATCAGAAAAGTACAGGAACAAAACGACGAAAGGAATGATATCTAAGAATCTCGATAATCTGGTTTTTTGTTTTTATTTAGTTATATATCCGAATTCGCTTGTGATTATGCACATTTTCTTTAAAATTTCATATTTTCTAAACATACTCAGTGCTATGCATGAATCATAGATGAGATTTGAAATTTTGGTCAATACATCGCTTCATTTGTTAACGCATCCCACCAGATGAGATTTGAAATTTTGGTCAATACATCGCTTCATTGTTAACGCATCCCACCAAATAACGATTCTCGATGCGTCCACATCAAAGTTCGATATAAACAGCAATGGCTGCTGTGTGGTTGACGGATGAAATGGTGTGTCGTATAAGACTGCTGGGAGTGCTGGGACGTATCGGATCCGGCCAACATCCAGCACAGGTGCGTTTGTCCTGAGGCAGTGTTGCTCCAGGGATCGAGGGATGGAAATATGTCGCGCTTTACGTACGATGGTGGAATATATGGGTAACTGTCACGATCAACTCCGGGTTCACCGCTAGTGGCGCTAAACTCCGTTTGGAAAAGGTGGATATCTAATATGGCCGATCGTATATGGCTGGGATTTTTTTCTTTCTGGTAAGGCCTAATTGAGGATCTAAGGTGGAAAAGGAGTGGTTAACGGTAGGAATGTATGGATCTAGGTAGAGCAGTCTTATGTGGTTATGCTAATTAGTAGGTGGGATGCGTGGAACAATAAGAACAAAGTAGGTCTAAAATTCCAACTCGATGATAGTCGATGTTAGGGATAAGGACTACAGGTAAGGTAACCTAATCACAAGGCACTTTTCTATTTCGCAGAATGCAAAGGTGTAGTTCTCCCGGGCAGTGGTCGTCACAGGACAACAGATCGAGAGGGCTAAATAAGGGTTAACCACTTCACACGTAAGTATTCGATACCAAGAAATCATTAGTATAGTAATACTTAGGAATGCAATAATTAGAAATGCCAGGCACAACCTTGTTTCATATCACGGATAACTTTTATTTTATTTGAGCGACAGAATGGCCCTTAAGGTGAACAGAATTTACGTGATATGTTAACCAAACAAATTTCGATGTAACACAAAAACCGAAATCTGGCAAACTAGAATTGAACATTACTTAAACGATAAGAACAAGAAAAATGTGAATATCACGACAAAATACTGCCAAGTTTGTAACTGAATGGAAACTCTTAAGTCAATGTGCAAAAAGGCTCAATGGTGGCTTTATTAAATGTTAAAACAGAACTGTCCAGAGAACAAGTGAAAGCAATGAGCGATGGTTTTGCCAATAACCTTTAAAGATTGAGGGCGCAGTCTGCCAAAGTTCAGAGTAGAATGACAAATAAAATTTCTCAATATATTTTCGATTTCAAAGAATCGAAGAAATTAATCTTGAAAAATCTCGTATTGTTAGTGTTTCGTTTGGAATAACAAATTAATATCACGTGAACAAGAACCTACATTTAAAAACTAACCCAGCAATTCAATTGAGGAACCACAATAACCGTATCATATCGCATAACTTATTTTAACGGAAACCCAATATCTGAACATAAAAACTCTGATAATCTCTTAATTCGATCTTATATTGTTTCCAGAATTTTGATCGTCGAGGCACCAAAACATCACTTTGAAAGTAAAGCATTTAGGTGGACAAGGACTCCGATTATAGCCAAACGGTAAGGATTATCAAGAGTTATTCTTTTAGCTCTGTAGATCTCGATTCATTTTAGCAGTATAAATTCCTGATTACTATGGATTTGGTTTCCTGGGTTTCCTTAAATCTCTTAAGCTTTTACTAAATAAAACGGGTTAACTCTATAAATATAAAGATATTCCTACTGAAAAAGTTAAAGAAATGTCCTAACGGGAATCTTTGTTCAATTGGCAGAAATAGAAGGCGTAATTTTGGGAAGCACAGTTTTAGAATATTCGACTTTATCTGAAGAACTTGAATGAAAAATCAATTCCAAAGAAATGGAAACCAGTAGAACAATGTCCGATAGGAAGACACTAATCCTTCAGGTACAAAGACAAATAAAAACAAGAGCTTTCGACCGCAAGGCCATTATCAGCTAAATCGTGGACGAGAGTCTATCGCACAATTGTTTAATGTTACCAGTCAGTAATCTTCTATATATAAATAAAAATGAAAAGATCTTTGTGGTTTTGTTTGTGTGCATGTTCTTTATGCATTCCTAAACCATTCATCCGATCACTGACATTTTGGGAATTAGTTCACTACATTCCCGAGATGGTTTATGCCAAATGTTTCTCTCCTACGATCATTAAATCGTACATTATTTTACTTTTTGCGTATTCCCGCGATCCCCAAATCCCCCACTCACTCAAGAAACCTTCAACCTTCTCTCTTTTATTCTTCTCGCTGACGTCAGTTCAGAAACCCCCCCTCTCAGTAAATGCGTGCATGCATGCATTTGCATGCGTCGCGGGAAAGCACGGGAAAACGACAAAGCACGGGAAAGCAGGATAAAAAATTTCCGGGGAAAAGGGACAATTGTTTGCACGAGGTAGCGTGACCGAGCGGCTAAAAAATTCCAGGGAAAAAGGGAAAATTGTGTGCACGAGGTAGTGTGACCGAGCCATTTAACCGGAAGCCACAGCAAGGCGTGGTATAATAATTGATTAGGGCCTTGCGGTCGAAAGCTTGTGTTTTTATTCTCTGTACCTGACGGATTAAAATGTTTTCCTATCCGACATTGTTCTACTGGTTTCAATTTCTTTGGAATTAGTTGATTTTCCATTTAATCTACATCTGTCTCAGCGTGCTTTCCAGCACATGTTTTGAAGAACTTGAGTAACAGAAAAAATTAGATCGAACGAGGTGGGATCAGATATCTATCTTATCGCAGTAGCAGCGCAAAGACAGAAAATTAATCATCCCATTGTACTGGCAACTCTTGAGTATTTATACTATTTTTGAGCCATGGCTGACGGATCATCTGAAAGCAGTTTAGGCTAGTGTTTGGGTCTTAAAAATTTAAATTTATATCAGCCATTTTACTTTTACCCCATTTTCTTTTCTATTTACACCCCCCCCCCCCCCAGGTGCTGTTGCTGATGTCTTCGCGATCGCCATTAATAAATCTGGTTTTATCTTGCTCTTATTTTTCAGAATCGGCGACTGACATTTTCTGGATTGTGATTGATTGTAATGATGACGATCCGCAATGCTGGTCATGTTCAGCAACGCTAACTCTGAATTCCAAATAAACAAGGTAAGTGTTAATAGAATCGCCCGAAATTTGAATAAGGCCTTTTTGAACTTTTGAAATATATTAAATCTGGTTGCTTTTAAAATTATCCCGATTACTGTAAAAATGAACATTTCAATTTGAAGGATATTAAAGCTAGATGTAATTAGGATGATTTTAATCAGCATTTTTGAAGAACTTGATTGAAAAAGCTGGAAAGCGATAAAAATGCTCGAGACTTTGGCCAGACGACCGATTGGCCGATTAATTTGAATTATTTCAAACTGATCTGCCATAGAAACTAATGACGAAAGTGGATTATATTTTATCCTTTCTACTGTGCTCATGTATTTTGCAATTTTAATATTTTTACGCGCATTATTGTATGCAGTTTCAACATTCTGTAGCTGCCACATATTCAATTTTCTGTTATGTTCTGCAAAAGAGTTTCGCCTCGCAATGATTTTTATGACCGATGGTTTTTAAAAGAGTTTTTAATTTTCAGGACACAACTTTAACTTGACAACAGTTTTTCAATCCACCATTCTGGGAGCATGTTGCAGTACTGATTTTGCCGAGGTGCCTGCGACAAACTTCTTTCCTACCGATCCAAGTGTAAGTGGAATTTCGATGTTTTGCTCAATAAGTTGTTTAGCCAAGTTACATTCCCTGATTCGAATGAAGTTTGTGTAGTCCAGAATTTTTAACGCACGCCACTAATTTTGACTTTCCCTCTTTTCTTCTCCAGCCCTACAAGAAATTATCAGGAGTGTACCAGCACCTGTCGGCACATCGTCTACCGTGATACACAGCCAACTAGGACGAACCCATCAATGAAGACTTTATGACTAACTGCACAAAGGAATTTTTGAGAGAGTTGGACCTTTCTGTTTTTGAGCCAAGTGGAGATTTCAAATGGGTCCGGCTCTACCATTAATTGCTTTGTGCAAATTTGTGTGACTGTTTAATCTCCGATTAAACATTTGATCAAAATGCGAAGCGATAGAAAAAAATTCATTTTGGACTTAGGGTAGTTTTTTAGGCTTTTTTTTTCAAAAAAAAATCGAAAATTTTTAAAGTCCCAGCTATATTTTTGTAAAAGCAGGATCAAAAAAATCATTCTAAGTCCACAAACAGTATTTTTATATTGTTGTGTAGCCCATTAAACAAGTTCGCATTTCCACAATTTATTAAACTCAACACCAAATCAATATTTCATATAAATTTTTATTGCTGTATTTGTGCAAGTTTTACAAAATAAAAGCAACCACATCAAAACACCGAATAGATTGTGCGCAGTCGCCAATTTCGCCTGAATCTTACAATAAGGATTCCATGCGAAATTGGCGACTGCGCTCAATTCTGCAAAAGATAAACGACTCAATTATTAGGTACAAGTTTTAGCCACTAAACCAGTAAATAATTTTTATTTGTCAAATTGGCTCTGTACTATAAGCGCAAAACATACAAAATATCCAGTTTCACATTTCTTAAACAAAACAAAATCACATTTTTTAGAAAGACATTAACTAAGAAAATCGCTTTACATATTTAGTTTTCGTCTCTATTTACAAATGTACATATATATTCTAGACTATCAAGGTTATAAATTGATTATAATGCAACTTTTTCATTTAAGATTCTCTCGCAAGCAAAAAATATTTTCGGTCTCCTTACGTGCAAACATTAAATTTACGTTGGGTAATCAAGTTTCAAGACTAGGCTACTTTAAACAGTTTCATATTTAGCAAATTAAAGAACTCGGCATTATTGTGGAGTTTCACCGAACAACGATTTTGATAAATACTGAAATTCAATCTGACTGTCCACACGGCAAGTTACTGCGTAAATCAGTCAACAATAAAATAGCCCATATTACAAATTGAGAAGCGTTTTTGCAAACAAAATTTCTATTTTAAAAAAATGCACACATCTACTTAATAGCTGAATTAACACTTTAAGCCAGATCTTTTGAAATCTACCAGAAATAAATCGAGACATACGCGATTGGCGGACTAGTCCTGTTAATATTTTACCGTTATCATTACCTTGTTATTCTTTTTTTGTAAATTAATTTGTAATAAACCGCCACTCGCGTTTGTCCCATTCGTTCGGTCTGTCCCGAAGTTAATGTTTATCGATTAAGAATCACAAAGACATTCTAACAAAGATCTTCCTCAGAAATAAATTGCTGATTGAGCGCCGGTAGTGAATCTTAACCCAGTTATTCCAGATTTTGTGTTGCGTGGGCACCATGATAACCGTGACCGAGACATGACCTTGGGCATAATTTAAGAATATATTTATGTTCAGTCTTAGCTCACAAATAAATTGCTGGCTAATCATTTTTGTTGGATTGGGAGCCGGTAATGAATCTTAACCCGGTTGTTATTCCAGATTTTGTGCTACGTGGGCACCATGATAACCGTGACCGTGACATGACCTTGCGCATAATTTAAGAATATATTTATGTTGTCTGGGGGCGGGACTGCAACCTTTCTTCTCCAACGCAATATTTTTATATGTTTTCGCATTACTAGTAAATTGCTTACCAATAGTAACAGATGCACACATTCCACGTTGGATTGTCAAACAAAAATAATAAAATACAAAACTGCAACCGATGAAAGTGAAACCCGACGACAAAATGCGAATGCGAAATGCGAACCGATGGGATTGATGAATCCAGCCAGAATGCCAAAATTTTTGAGTGGCTGACGGAAATTTGCGTGTGACGTCATCACAGTTGTCAGCGCCAACGAAAATTTAGTGGCCAAATTGTAGAAATGACCTTTCATCCTACCCATTATTTTTGGTGGGCTTTTTTAAATAATAAATCAGTTGATCCATTATTTTAAATAGGTAACTGAGAATAATATTAATCAAATATCATATGTAATTCGCCAGTTCAATCGAAGCTGCCGTAGCGCATTGCCAAAGTGTCGGTTCCGTGTTTCAGGCATGCAGGGTTCAAATCCGTTTCAAACGAAGTATATTTTGTGTCTTTTTAATGCCAGTTCAATGTAAGCATGAGTAAACTAATTTCATTATTAGACAGTATCACGCACAACTCATGTACAGTCATGGAACTACTACACAGACATGGAAACATTGGATTTCGATTGCTTACATGGAATTGGCATTAAAAATACACAAAATATAATTTGTTTGAAACGGATTTGAACCCTGCACGCCGAGAGTACAGGGCCCACACTTTTACAATACGCTACGAAAAATACGACAGGGTGGGATCTTTGAGATTTGAGATATGAGTCTTATGGAGGTTGGCACAAATTTTTGGCAATTACCCGTAAAAATAAATTCGTAAA
>JAQGBY010002664.1:0-21980 GCA_034698785.1 Mycogona germanica | reverse complement strand
AGTTTCGGATGATTTAGAGACCTGAAAAAGCGTACAAATATAAATATAAACGTAGATAAGCGCGTCGAAAGATATCCCGAATGTGGATGGACAAATAATCGTGTGTTCGGCTCGGCGTCGACGTTTAGAAGTGCTACGTTGACCAACCTGTGCAGGAATCTGACTTTACCTTATCCTGTAACAACTCACCAATCAATGTAATCAGTAGTTACTGTAAAGCCCCGATTTATACGCACTAAAATAACAAAATTGTCAGACTGAGAACGCTAAAAAGGTTTTAAAAAATATATTTCCGACTTTTAAAAAAAAACATTGTTCAAAATATTCAATAGTTGGAATTTGCAGAAAAAGTTATTTTACAAGTATATCGATAACGTGTATAGAAATATATAGTATATGGATTTTTCTAAACAAATTATACAGTGTTCATTCATTCGATTTCTATGAAATGAAATATTTTACAAGTATATCGATAACCTGTATAAAAATATAAAGTATATGGTTTTTTCTAAACAAATTATACAGTGTGCATTCATTCGATTTCCATGAAATGCTTAATGTCTTGAAAAATATATGCACGGCAAATTGATATAGTGAAATAAATGTGAGAGCGTGCAACAGAGCGAATTCTTTATTATGTTCCAGTGTAGCAATTTCGGTTTATGTAAGTAGCTAATAAACTCGTTTAAATTTTAAAGTTGAATCAAGATGACAGCGATTGTAGAGATTCGTGGAATATTTAATCATTTAAATACCACTTTACATATTTTAGGGATTTGGTAAAATAAATCGTTTCCACAATCAGGGGAGAAGAAAGTCTATTTTCCTTGTCGGCAAATATGCATATCATTTGAGATATTTTTCAAAGAAGTCATCTCACAGCTGTAACTCGACTACGAATAGCAAATTCAACACCGCGTACCCAGTTTCAGTGGAACTGAGCTTATGATGTGGTGACGAAAGTACGGGTAGTGCGTGATGATGATATAGAGTTCCCGACCAACGTTATTTCGTCTATATATATCGCAAATATTCCCCCCCCCTCACCCGCGGGAGTCCTATACACGCTAGCCACACATATAGAGTGAGGAGACCCTATCAGTAAATACGAATGGTGGAGCGCCGTGTGTAAACGTTTTCCTGTAATCTCCGCTAGACGGTTTCAGAAATGTTTCAATGTTTGCCCACCCCTGTCTCCGCCCCTCAAATACTTTTTTGGCACCACTGTATGGAAACGTCCGTCTATCCTAGCCCGTTTCTGACTTTAGGCCTGCACCTAGGCATAATGGAGTTATCGATGATGTCTTGGTTCAATCATTTGATTCGAGAAAACTATGCATTTTTCGTAAATTTGGACAAAATCATTTTCCAGACTGAATTTGTTGCTTTAAAATATAACATAGCTATTAATTGACACAGTGATATTATTTGTGTTTATCCTAGGACATATTCTGGGAAAATATAATTAAATGTTTACAAATAAAATATCTATATGAAAATACGAAGTCGTATACAAAAGCCGAATTGTATCATCAGTATCTCTTAAAACATTTAAAAAAATAAAATATCAACAACATCATTACACACAAACTCAATTAAAATTGACTTCATTTGTCAAATTCAATTTGCATTCACCCGTATATGTGTAGTGCATCATGAAAAATTTGTATTCCATTTACTTTGAATAATTAAAGGGAGAAAATAATGAGATATATGAACGCGCAATGCACAAATAAAATAAAAATAACAACGAAGGCACTAACCAATTGCTTAAGGATATGCCTGTGTACCATTTTCCATGCATTATACACAATCCAGTAAAAAAAATAGCAGGCCTTAAATATAGAGGGCAGCTAGATTCCATTGAGGTTGGTTACCTAGACCTACTCATATTTGCACTTGTGCTGTACAGTGCAGTATATGTTCTATATTCTGTGTGACGGCTGCTCGGCCATTCTATTAGTTCCAAAGAACATTGAAAATATCCCACTGTATATAAATTTATTCTATATTGATAGCCATAAAACTCCTACCAAAGAAACAAAAATCCAATACCATTTTTTCTGCTTGAAGTAAATCGACATTAAATGGGAAGCATGATTTATTTTATTTTCGACCCACAGTTCAGTTTTATGAAGAATGGGTATCTTTAAAGTCGTTGTGATTTTTAATCGGAAAATGCTACATGAATAAAGGTGGAATTATTGGTTTGGCTCGTTGAATTTTTTTTTAGAAAAACAATACTGCGTCTGTACGAGAGAATTGTCATATTCTTGTTTTATGAAGAACGTAGAGACCAAAGCTCTTATAGAGAATATATGTATGCACTTTTACACAAAATATTGAAAGCTGATCGAAATCGACAAAGGCGCACTTCAGTTTTATGAAATTAAATTATAAGTTGTACTCGCGACGATGAAGAGCGTGTCTCTGACCTAGCTCATCTTAAAATATCAACATTTTTAAATCGGTCTCTTCTAACGAGTTGAAACATGTTTCATCAAACAATGTGCGAAATATACTCTGTACTGGTGGTTTTCTTATTCGTTAAATCTGTTTCCTGAAATGTTTCAAATACAAATGATATTGAGTATTTCGATATAGACAATTCAGGAAAAAGTGGGTCTCCAGGGGCCTCAGGAGAGTACTTCTTCTGCCTTTTTTTCGAAGATCCAACGTTCTTACAGATGCGCTCGTAGAACCCGGCTCCACGGAACGAGCGAAGCGTGTAAAATCCAGACGTCGCTCGATTGTGTAATTCGGAACTCGGCGTGTCCCCCGTTACCCCCCTGGTTAAGAGGGCGCATGCGCCGTCACCTTCGCTGACGTTTGATATTCGGCAATCGACTGCACGTGTGGCCGATCATCACTTGGTCTCCTTCTCCGCCTCGCCTTCCTTTTTTTTATTTCTTCTCCTTTTCTCCTGTTTCTTTTTTCGTCTATTCTTTTTCATTTTTTTTTTTCGCTAGCTGAACGATACGTTCTTTTTTTCTTTTCTTTTTTTTTATATGTTTTCGTCCGACTGCTCGATCGATCCGAACTCGAAATTCTGCCCAGTTCGAAATCGACAATAGTTTGGCGATTGGTCCGCATCATCCAAACTATATTGTGCTTGTCGAAAAGTCGAAAACTATTTTGGCTTGGCATCTTCATTTCGTGTGGCGCCCACTGTTGGTCAAATCGCAAGAAGTATAATAAAATCTAGTCAGGTATCGTACATTCTACCTTAATTTGATTAAACAAATTAAATAAACTAGATTATGAATGTCAAAATGTGTGTAAATATGTGATCTGAGTATTTTACAAACATTTACACACGCAGGTATGATTACGAATGCTTATATATTGTTATTAACTAAATTTATGGTAACTGGTAAAATTGATAACTTAGTTATAGGACATTATTTAGGCATCAGTTTGTGTCTTTCAAAAAAATAAGCTGTATTGAACAACTTAACAGCCATAAGATCCTCCCGCAATCGTGCTCATTTAGCTCTGTCTAAATATATTTTTAAGGAGCCCTATTTAAAATTATGGTACATCAGGAAAACGCGTGGACGTTCATACACTATACGTAAAAAGCATAATTACCTAATTTTGTAGCATCATATCACAGCAAATTTAGGCTAAAGCCGCAATTTGTGATTTTGTTAATCTTATTTCACATTTGATCAGGGCCTAGGCGACGCTCTCTCATACAAAAAATACCAAGTTACCAAAAAATTGCCAATACGCTCTCTAGGGAGAACGAGTGGCCAAATTCACCGATATTATTGTTCAGTAGGATTTTTCCACCAACTGTAATATGCTCCAACCGTTCGGTTACGAATTCGAATTTCAGCCGACTAAAGGCACTCTGGTGTCTTTACTTTGGGAATATTCGATCGTTTTGGCAGATCTGCGCAAGAGTTGTTCGCCAGGTTCTATGGTTCTGCGTTCTTATTTTACTTCATTTTTGCAATGTCGACCATTTCATATCGACGAACCAGCATGGTATTGTTTTATCATGTACAGTTCAATTACAGTTATGCACGAGTATACAGTATATTACCAAATATAGGTATAATTAATTTAAATAATTTAATCTATCAAAGAAAAACCAAACACAAAAGACGACTCAGCATTTTGATTTGTTGTTTAGTTCAGATTTGTCGTTTTTTAAAATTTTTGATGGATATGAGTATTGTTAAATTAGGGCTAATTCTTATTATTGAAAACTTCCAATTGAAAATTCAAATTTTGAACATTGTGTACGTATGAGAAGGTTGGGTCACATATTGCCAACTGTCATAAAAAGAACTTTTGGAATGAGCCTCCCTCTACTATAACGATTCTTTGATTTTCCTTTTCTGATACGAAATAATATATAGAAAGTATAAGAGTACATAGGCGCGTCTTCTAGTAATGAAGGTGAGTGATTTTTTTCTTCTTATTTCTCATTCCGTTCCCTCCTCGGCGAGACGTTGGGCGGGGAATTCGAGATTTAGTACTACTGTATGGCTAGAATGGAAGCAGCTTTGCCAGCTAGATCAAAATTATAGATAAACGCGCCAGCTTGGAACTCATGATGACCTTTTCTATGGATGATGGCCGAATTAATGTCGCAAGTGCACCAAAATTTCGATGATTTGTACGAGAAAGAAAATTCTTGAGATTTTTCGAAAACTGTTCCACATATATATATATATACGTGTATATATATTAATATTTCCTTTTTCTTTTTTCGAAAATAAAATGGTCAAAGGCGTTCAAGCTTTACAAATGGATTATTGAACAAAAATGAACAAATGCTAATGTATGCTCGCATGTACTCTGGTGGACTTGTAACAACACTGTAGGGGGCAATTGGTTCTAAGACGATTTTGAATAACAATGCAAACTAGTAAGTTGCGCTACTTCTTATTTGAAGGCAGCAAATGATGTGGTGTGAGCTTTTTCTATACCATGTCAGCAAAAAAAAAAGAAAACGGTTTATTTTTAGCACACATCTATTGATTAGAATGCACGCATAAAGCGATCACTGCTCATTCCCACCTGTTATTAAAAAATCAGCTTCTATCATGTGTGCGACAATTCGGCGCGATCCCTATCAAAGACAATTACTTAATACCAGTGACATGCGTAGCAGTTTTAAGACAGTTCTGATTTTTCGTTCCCAATAGTGACATGGGACGTTGTCGGTGCGTTGAAGACGTCAACAGATTTTTCATGCCAAACACCATTAATTGTGTTTCGGCGCAATTAGAGATGGAAGTTGTAGCTTTTTCGAGTGAGGAGTCGAAACCCAATTGTTCTGTGGTTCTCTCTCTCTTTCTCTCTGCTTCCCATCAGCAACTGGCTCTTTCACTCGGTTTAGCCGGAATCCCGTCGATATTTCGATATTGGAATTTCCCGTCTACTCATCTGCTCTGGCAGTTCAACCAGACAAAAGTATTTCCATATTCAATTGACGACGCTCGGATGCGTCCTCGTCAGAGTTTGAAGTTGCCGCCGCTTGATCGCCTGTAGACGCTATCCGAGGAAAAGTACTTCCTTCCGCCGTCGTTTGAGGTCACAAAACTACACGAGCATCCTCAAGACATGGAATATTTGGGACAAAAATTGAACGCGTCTTCAACTGTTCAACTCAAATATTCTGAAATGATGACGTATTTTACTGAGAAAAAAACCATTTTTGATGAAAGTGTATGTATTTCCTTACACTTAAATACACTGTGGTGAAAAATCAAGCTACCCCATATTCAGAAATCGTCACACGAAAATACAGTGTATGGTTGGGAGATTATCAAATTTATTAACTAAAATTGTTTATAGTGTTTAGTTTGATGTTTTATGTACAAGAATATAAGTCATATGATGCATTATTGCATGCAGTCAATAATCGCTCATGTAAGTAATTAATAAATTGCATATCAGGATATATGCTTTGATCAGTGAAGAGTGTTTTTTGCAAACCTATTCGATAAGTTTAAGGTCAGTCTGTAACAGGCATGGCGTCGTTTCGTAAACTTTTGCGCCGACACTATAATTAAGGCGCCCATGGGAAACAATGTTCCATCAGTTGTCCAATAGTGAGATAACTGATGGCGCCCTAAGTGGCGAGACTGATGAATAACGTGTTTGGGCACTATGTCACCAAATGAAAAAATTGTGAAAAAGTGTCCCATGAGCAGCTGTTTCTCACTTGGAGAAAAATCGACGCTGGGGAACGTCTCATTTACGGTTCCAGTTTTCAGTGCGCCGTCTTGACAAGACGTCAAGGTGATTCTTGAGATCGTACCGTAGCCGCCGAAATTGGATGACGAAATAAACCGGCGATATTAGCACCGATCGTGGCATCTGCTAGTGGCACCGGGCCCTTCACACACAGCTCCAATAGAGTCGTCTGACAATCAGAGCCAACCGTATCTGATGGAAGACGGCGTCACCAGAGGGCGTCATTGTCTTTCCAAGACTTTGAACGTCGCTGCTGGTTAATGGATGCCATGTTCTTTTCCAGGAGGCAATGGCGAGACGTTTCCGAAGTGAGCCCACGACCATAAATGACATAATGCTAGTCGAATAGATAGATCTTTGAGCTTGATTGGAAGAAATGTTCGGAATGGGAGGGAGGGAGGAGGAAATGGGGAGCGGGGGAGGGGTGGAAGGGAGTAGGACAAGAAAGTGATGATGGCAGCAAACCAAATGGAATTACATCTGAGGAATGCGTCAGAAAGTTATTGCGAAATTGCAATTTTCTTCTCTCTCTCTCTCTCTCTCCTCTCGGTGCGTGGAAACGTGAGCGCGCCCCAAATTGATTTGCATACGATGATGATTTTTCAGTCGATCCATTAGCCAATTTAAATTTCAAATCTAAACGCACTTAATTGCATTTATCTCGCATTCGCAGCGAGTAATAAAAAATATATATATATCGTCTATACAAGTACACATGGGGGAGGAGGAAAGCGTTGACTGTGCCGTTCCTAGCTATAGTTCCATCTGTAAATAACCGCCTAAGACCATGCGTCAACCAGTACGAAAATCGAAATTTTTTGTTATATAGCTTTTTGATTGATTTTAAGAAATTATTTCGATTTTGCCGATATTCTATTTCCGGAATAAATCGGTGATCGCTTACGTCATTTCGTAGAAAAAATTGCAGGCGCATTAGAAATACGTGAAAGTCTCGTTTCTCATTGGCCGACCAGTAAAACGATGATTTTGTGTCCGAATTCTGTCGGTTCTGATTCTTTAATTGCACTGAAGAATGTAGTGCCCACATGTATCGATCTTATCGACCAATTATATTGTCGTCAACAATGAAGCGTCGCCAGCAGCGGTTGTTGGAACCACATGTGCTCCTTCACTACAGTCAAAAGGGCGCGATGTTCTGGACTATGAAATCTTGAAGAAATACTCTGATACCACTGATTTATCAATCCACTTGTGTTTTCAAATCCGAACACTTTGCTTACTGAATCTAAACTGAGCTGAACGTGCGATGCAGGTATTACAACAACAGATGTTAAGCGCCATTGAAAAATCGTCGGTGTTGAAGCCCCTTAACTATTGTCTGATGGCCGGACTTTCAGGTATGATAATATTTGAAAACAATATGCAAAAACAAATGACGTTATTTTAAATTTTTGGAATCTTTCATTTCGGGTATTTCTGAATTTGTCAATTTTATGCATATGTTTTAAGAGACATATTTCTCATTATTCACGACTAAGTGGCACCCGTCTATGCTGTGATCTCAGGAGGACTACTACTCTTGTAAGGTTCTGGAGGAGAACCGTCGGATAAGTCGCATTACAATCTGGCGCACTTTCTGCTCCTCCAGTAAAGATGTTAATTAACGCCCCCCAGCATGTATACATTAATTATTCGTTTTCTTAATTGGAATGAAGAAAATAGTGCGCACTTGACGTGTTATTGTGCAAAATAGATTGCCGACGGAGGCCGTGCCCCGGATCATTTTCGCAGTTAACCAATGGAACGCCAGAAGTGATGGGATCGTGTTGAAGAGATCAAGCCTGAGTTACCCGATAGATAATTTAGAATATGACAGCTGATAGATAGATGTCAGATATCATTTCGTTTGGGTACAAATACTAGATATATACTCTGTAGCCTTGTTCATATTGAACCCAGTGTCCATGGAATTCATAATAATTTGAGACTGGTGTTGATGTTTTGAATATAGTTCGACGAATTTCAAAAAAATTTAAAGCTCCAAACTATTTGCAAAATCTGAGATTTTTAAGCATTCAGGCCCTGAGCAATGAGGGCATGTTTATAACTTTGTTTAAAAATGGTGTCAAAGATTGTCTATGTTTTTTCAAAATCCAATGCTGAACTATTTGTGTTTTTTAATAAGGGGGCAATAATATTTTGTTTTTAATAAAGCTTAAATAATGAAGATACTGATAATTTGATCGTATTTCAAGAAGATTGCTGTTAATTCGATATTTTTCTTTTAATGTTGATAGGAAACGTCAAAATATTCAATAAATAAAATATTACAAACTAACTTTGATAAAATAATATTGATAGAATAATGCTCGATTGCAAGACATTTTCGACAAAATAAATATATTTTATTTATTGAAAATGCATGATCTAATCTTTGAGTTAAATGCACGATCACAAATAATATCTTAGATTTCATTATTGGTACATTTTCTGTAGCCTTAATCAGAACGCTAAGAGGAACATTTCGCCGTCAGTAATTATACGAATACTGTATTTGAATCATTAGACAAACATATCTCAAGTTAGCATCTAATGTTATATAAGTTATCCCAGCGTATGGTCAAATTGAATAAAATTATTTTCCACCCGATCTATGCGCCAACTTACAAAAGTTTAACGCTAATTGGAAGTCTATTCTACGTATAATTTGCACAGTCGCTATGCTAAATTATGGTAATTCAATATGGCGATCCTATGCCGATTACATTATCATTATTAGCATGAAGGTTGACTGCGGATTTGAAAATGCCTTCTCCAATTAAAATTCAGAATTTTTATTAAGATTGGCAGGATGTTTACCGAATTGGCTTTTCTGACGTGTTTACTTAGATGCATGCATTCATTCATTGCGTCATCCTGTCAAGTTACAATGAGGGCTCGTTCTGAAAAATCAGTGACACTTGACTATAGACATTCGAACCCCTTAGTCAGGCAAGCCACTCATCAACGTGAGGAATGCAAAGATCAACCTCAATTTTTCAATCATTTTCATTTTATTTCAATTTTTTTCTAATTGATAAGCAAGATAAGGCAAGATAAGAAATATGGTAATTGCTTGGACTGTAATTGGCAAGATCTCATCATTACATATCATTTCGGTAGAAAGTTTGTCTTTGCCATTTCTCAAAGATTGTCTAAAGAAACAAGCATGCCATTTGGCCATTTTGGAAGGATCCAATATGATAACTGTAAAAATATTGATTGCCAACAAATGTAACGATACTCTCTGTGCACGATCGGGTCCAACAATATCACTCTAATCATTTCAAAGTGTCACCAGCGGTGATAATGGCAACGGTAACGGGTTGGTTAGTATGGCGGCAGCCCCGAGCTCGCTGTATGCTAATAGCCAATACGCTGCGTTGTTGCGTGGGTGCAGGCATAGTCATTTGAATTTCGTTAGCTAAACCACGAAATGTAGCCTTCGGGCAAAGACACACGGAATGCGCGGTCACGCCGAGACGTGGGATTAGAGATGGCAACGGGGAATCAGATTTGACAATCAATAAATGAGAACTCTTCCTCTCTCTCTCGCTCGCACGCTATAAAGGGTTCCTGTCGCAGTTATTGATATTGCTTTTCGCGTCGTTAGTTCCGAGAAAATAAAAATATATGCCGACCTAAGTCGATCAATTTCATTATTACTCAGGAACAAAGGCATATCTGAAAGGAAATGGTTAGTGTGCTTCTATTCGACTGTAGGCATGGTTTTTTGTTGGCTACTCAATTTTTCCAACGTCATCTTCAAATTTCTATTCTTGCTCTCTCAGATTGAAAATGCATGTTCTGCTTTTTAAAGATAAAACTAAGAGTACTCTTGTAGTTGTTACAGATTTTCTAAAACATTTCAAGCCGATCATTTTAAATTTAGGTGTTGTGGTTTTACAAGATGGGTTGACTCAAAATAAAATCTGTATATTTTATTATTAGCGTCTGATCAGTGCTCAAATATATTTTTTCAGGTACACGTTAAATATCCCTACCTAGGTAGCTTATACTAAGCCTTGGCTAGACAAAATTACCAGGTCGCCTCCTTGGGGGGGATTTAGGGCGAACACGCTGGTGGACCTTCTTAACAAATATCTCAAAGACATCTTTGTCCTTAACTGGTCGTTCGACCCCCGCCATAGGCCCCTCTCTTGGGGGCTGCTTGCGGGTAAAATTTGTAATTGTAATTGTAATATAATTACCCAAAACGACAGTTCTATAGCAAAAAAAAATTCGAAAATGATAAGATGAAAACTGATGGTAAGATGAAAGAGGACAAAAACACGGCATTGCATAGGACAATACAGGAAATGTAAAATAAGTCCTTCTAGTTCGCGGTTTTCTAAAACGCATCTCTGACATTTTTTATGTTTACGTGTTCTGAGATATTTGTTAAGGAGGTCCACCACCAGCATGTTCGTTAACAGTAGCAACAGGATATTAGGAAAGCTCCCCACTATGCTTTCCTGCATTGCAAATTCGTTGCTAAGCTGTGGACCATCCACCACTGCCTAGGCATGTACGTAGTACAGTGTACTCATCAAGAAATGGAAAGTGTAGACCTTTGAATTATTAATTAGACTTATTTATTATTTTGGCACTTGAATTAAAAATTTTAAAAAATCGGAAAATAATCGAAAAAATGCCTTTACATCTTCATTTCTTCAAATGACTTCCAAATTTTTGGTACATTTATGAAATGAATACCAAGTATCGTTAAAAAATAATAAATCATCAAATGGATACAAATGTTGCTCAGTGTACCTGGGAAATACAGAGTAATATGGCTTTCGTTTTCGTCTTACTTTCTGCCTGAGATTTTTTTATCAAATAATAATTTAAAACTTTATTTAAAGCTTGTGTTGTTGACAAAATAAAATATGATTTTCAAATTCCATATTGAATTATATTAAGTTACTAGTATGCCTGCAATGAGAGAAAACATTGTCATTCAACTTTTATCTAGCAATTTAATGTTTGCTTGAATTTTTGTGGCAGTGGTCTTACGAAAACGTACGGTTCAAATTTCAAGTCTTCAACTTGCACTGTAAATATTTACTCTGCAATAGATCAAACAGCAACCAACAGCTACCGTTCGGGTTACAATCGATCCACCCGGTTTGGGTTTGGATACAGGACACGAACTGCGGAATGCATCGTTCAACGCCATCTAGAAGCAAGACTGTCAAACTGGGGTAATATACAGTAAAACTACAAAAAATATATATTTCCATCGCTATTCGTTTCATTTATTTTTCATTTTTGGCAACGTTATCTTTAATTATTTGTGCAAACATGTGTGCACTGGTTCAATTAATTCTCAATGAGTCGATGCATTTTGTAGTTCACAATTGAAAGCAAAAATATGAATGTTTAATCATTTTTACCCGATACATTTTTAATGAATGCAATTTCGACGAATCGATTTTTCATTATTCGTAAACGACAGTGCAAACGCAGCTTGTGCTGCTACACAGATACTTTGCCGTTAACTTAAGCTGTATTTTTAAACTTCGAGACTCCCGTAAGTAAGTTCCGATGGCGAGTGAAACGAATCGATAAGATAGATATTCAGTTACTCGCCCAAACGACAACAACATTTTTTCGGAATTTTCCGCCCACCTTGTGTATGGAATATATTCATTTGACAATAGAAAATAACAAACCCGTCAATGCGCTTCAGAGTTTTTGCCGATCTTCCAGAAGGCTTCGAAAAAGCGGGATGAAAGAAGTTCGAAAATATAATCATTTTCGAATAAAGGAGCGCATATAAAGAAGATGGCACAATAAAAAACGGTTAAATTGAAACATTATCTTTTGTGTGCAGTTTAGAAGGGGCATTGTTAGTAAAAAAAACTTGTCTCGTTAGCAAGTATATTTCATCTTTTCTCTCTCTCTCTCTCTCTCTCTCCACCCTCCCCCTCTCTTCTTACTTCAATCGACTTTGCTAGCAATTTCTCTTCTCCCCCCTTCTCCTGCCCGCAAGCTTTTGGCAATGCTGTACATGTACAGATCCCGCGTGCTCCAGATAGCCCCACCTTTAATATAAGCGCTCGCACGTACCCCGTTGTCATGGCAACTGCGTCGCCGGGCCCGCCAGCCTCCCAAGAATAAGCCTATCACACTCACCTTTTGCCATCATTGATGTTCTTCGCTAGTCCGGTAGATCTAAACTGCACGGCGACGGCGCCACCATTACCGAGAAGAGGATTTTGTTGAGTCTGGACACCATTTGACGTCCATGATCGTCGAAATATGCCAGGACGGTCTCAGATTAGCACTCGTTTATTGCAAATTGTTGTTACAAACAGGTCATACAGTATCACATTTAAATTACAAATTTGTCTCAACATAAAAGTTGGGCAGACTTGGTTTTAAAAAATATAGGATGATTGTTTGGGCTGCAATCGAAAGTCGGTAACAAGATCATCGTTAAACAACGTTTATATTTGATCGTCACGGAAAATTAAGAAAATATAGATTTGCGAAACACAGACAAACGTTTGAACTCACCTAACACTTTCGTCACTACCCTATTGAAGACCGAAATTTGGTAACAAATTAATTTTATTTATTCAATTGTACAGAATATTAGAAAAAAATACCTTTTCATTTATTTACGAGTTCTTCTTCCCAAACTTTTGAGATTTCGGGTTCTAGGATCAGGATTCTTCATTAATTACATTTGATAAAGTACTGTTAATCTATTTCACCTGTCAACTTAAATCGCTCGACTCAAAATCTTTAACTAATAATCTCCTATTTATTATTGTGAAACGTTTCCCAATGATTATTTTATTGCTGTTACATATTTAAAAGTTTTCAGAATAATTGAGGTTCTCCGTGATATATACACATGTGTTTGATAACAAGCTTTCAGTGGTACTTCGCCGCATTAAAAATGTATTACTTTAACTTTGAAAATAGAATTGAATTCGGTAATTTCGAAAAAAGGACATCTTTGTAATTTAAATTGTTACTAATATTAATTTTCTTTATTATACTACACTTCCAGTAGCAAGATAGGGTGAGTATAAATGATGAGTATTTCACTGGCACAATTGAACTCGGTAATGTCACCGCCACTTATTTACAGCGACTTAAGTTGACAACAGCCACCACTGACAGATCAAACCATTTTATTTAAAAAAACACCGACTAACAATGCAAGATATTTTTAGGCTTAGCACATCTTTTCGAAAGAGGATTCCAGTTGGGAACCTCGGTCGCCTGCGCATCTTACGTTCAGGTTCTGCCTGGTCGCCCAAGCAACGTCAGCGCGGTAGCTCAGAACGAAGGCAATATACACGTGTATAGTAGAGAGGGGGACTCCTGTCTCTCTAAATGTCGATCTATAGAGCTCTAGCTTGGTAGCCTCGCGGCCACCTACACACACACATACACCACCAGCTAAGAGAATGCGCCTGTTCTGGGTCACGCCTCACTTCATCTTCGACGAAAGTTAAACAGAGCAGCCGAACCCTGCGCAACCCACTTCTTGTGGGGGGGGGGGGTACACACATGAGTGTTGTAAAGGGCGCCATCCAACTCCGCACGCGAACTTTGCTTTTCACCAATTGTTTGTGTCCTCCCCCCCCCCCCACTCACCCTCATCGAAGCGTACGTTTCAATATAATTTCCGGTCAGCGAATGAGAAGGAATGTGATATTGTTGTTATGCCTAATTTTATCCGAGTGAATTGAACGACCTCGTCACGGTCTCGTGTATCTTTGTTTAACCCTTACAAATACGTAAGGCCTATAAAGATTTGTACATGGCACGATCAATATTTCGATTTTATATCAGTTTATGGGTTTGGCTAATTTTCACAAGCTTCTTTTCTCAACTTAATCTTCCTTCTACAGAATAAGTTGATCTCAATTTTTTCCAACTTTGCTTTCGGAAAACATTGTTGTTGTTGTGGGGGGGGAGAATATACAATTTGTGGTTGTGTAAGGTGACACAAAAACAAATTTACATCGAAATCCGAGTATGTTGTTATGCACGGTATCGTTTTCAATGACTAGCCATTTCTTGCGTTGCGTTTTTGACAACATTTACAGAGCTATTGTTCAGATGATATTTTAAACATAATATGTTTTGCTCGCAATCTATTTTTTTTTAAAGTGGAATTTTCATCACCCCTTCCCCACTCCAAATGTACGACAGCTCAAACACAGCACTTCTCTCCATATCAATATTATTTTTTTTTCGTTCAGTTTGGTGCTTTATAATCCTTGTCTAACACTTCCACGTGGATGCTCTCACATGCGTTATATATACCCAGCACTTCGCCATGTTTTATCGGATTTTGACGGAACATGTTCTAAACTTGTTTTTATATACATGTACATCTCCATAGCTCTATATCGCTATGTGAGGTGTGAGCCACTGCAGCAATTTCAATCTATTCACGGGCAAGGCGGAAAATGGCAGAATAAAAGCCTTATATATACAGCGCGGCGAGAGAAGGAGGCGGAGACCCAAAATAAACGAGACGCGTAAACTGAATCTGTGATCATGACGAAACAAGCTTTGCCGGATTACATCACACGCATATTTTTTTATTATTCTTATAAACGAGGCCCTTTTTTATTTTTAGCTGCAAATTTATTTTCCACCATCCAGCGATCGTGTTTGTTATTTGGAATCCTTGAAGGGCGGCTAGTGATCTTTTTTGTATACATTTTCTATAAGATGCCCAAGAACTAAAACATGACCAACAAATACCAATCTAGATCAATTCGATATCTATACTGTAGGTCACCCTAACCTAAATCAAGCCTGAAAATACCTAAAAGCAATTCAATTGTAACATCTCAGGATGTTCAGATGTCCCGAAGAATATTTTACCCTGAATCTGTAGAGATGAACTTGTAGAATTGGTGGCCGATAGATGGCGCCACACGTTATGGTGCCAGTCGTCTATACAATATGACGTATCCTTTTCGATCCACAGTTTTGGTTTCATGATCAGTTCCTACTGAAGAAATGAGCATTACAACATCACTCTTGGTCGAATATACTCTGTACATGTTGTTCCGCTTGTCAGAGAATTTTTCTCCTGAAATTTGTCATCATTCAAAATCTCCAAAAGGCCAAAAATCTTCTGCTACACGTCGCAATGAAAAAATGTAATCGTTTCCAGATTCAAATGTCTAACATCGCGGTCACGGTCGTGGTATTTCAAAAAATGATATCACTGTTATCGATTCGATTAGGCGATCAAATCTGTTGTTTTTTATAATAACCTTGTGTAAAGTTTTTTTTGGGGCACATTAATTAGATGCTTGGAGGCTACTAAATATAATAAAATCGCGTATTTGGATTACTGACGTTTTTCAGTGTGCTCCTCAGTGAGAACCCTCAGAAACGGAACAACTCGGACTAACTTTTTATCCTTATTACGGTTATTCTTCTGTACGGGTAGCTGTTTCTGAAATTCACACTTCCTTACACATTGGAACGCCCCACATTGTAAAAAAAAAACTTAAATTGATGCTGGAGTCCTGGCTACCGTTCCACTTGAGTATACGTCGGCTCGTTTGAATAAATTATTGAGCAGTGTGCAAAAACAGGCTGCAAATGAATTAGCATAATTAAATTTATTTCGTCGTATAACGCAGCTCATTATTCGAATTTTGTGCGCGCTTCGTGAAACATCGTCGCAATCCAACTTCGACATGTGAAGGGGGAGGGAGATGGTGACTCGCCTTAAAACATTCTGTTTTCAGTCAGAAAATAAGGAGGAGGGACGGGAATCAATGAAACTGAAAGAAACGTTGTCTAATGAACACGATATTCGTGTTTCCCTCCAATCTAAAGGATTTACTCTTTCAATAACTTTTTCAAAAATATTCAAAATGGAGGGACCTCCTCGCAAACGAAGTATTTTCGAGCAGCTTCACTATTTTTCATGCAAATTTGACTACGAATTTTAGGCTTTTTTGAAGCCAGAAAATTTTGTATAGCCGGTGCGACGGAATCTGTAATCGATTTTCCTATGCAAAGACGAGATCATGTTAGATACGGGTTTCTTTCAAGACCTTGAAATGCTATAACTAAGTTTATAAAATAAAATAAAATTATTTACAGTAATAAGCGATATAATTTTTATAATAGTAATTATAATAATGTTTTATAAAAGTTCATACTCATCAATCACTGCATATTTTTTCATGCAGTTGTTAATTTAAATTGTTAAATTTTTGTTTTGGAATTGATAGTGCCAATAAAAACCATATAGGCAGAATTATATTGGGTTAAATGTTCTTTTGCCCACTTTTAGGATTACAGTTTTTGGTGCACTCTGGTGGCGCTAGAGAGAATCAGTTGGTTCGTTGCAGTTAAAACCATTCCATGATCGGTGAACTATCGGAACTGCAATCAATTGTGCTTTTTGAGTCTATAAAGCACTCACAGAGCTTCTAGCAACAAATGTAGCTAGGTGTAATAAAAATTCCTCATCGGTGATCATTGCAACCTGCCACTACCTCAAAATGACGAAATGAACGCCACCTAGGGTAAAAACACCGTGTCCATAGCGAATAATCTGTGATTTATCTTAGTTGTAAACAGTAGACGGCAGATGCAACATATCAATTTCTTGTTTTCATTTTTGGTCTATTCTTTCTTGCTTTCGTTAGATCAATTTTTCTCCCTCCTTTCTCGACTAACGAATATACAACAAACTTTTGCTATATACCCGAGCGAGCTACGATTACAAAACAAGGAAGACTCGGATATATAGACGATGTTTTCTATTTATTTCTTCGTCTTTTTCTACCAAAGAATGTCTGAGCAATTTCAAATTAATTTCATTTTATATATACCGCATCGGCGCCCATCTCTATATTTGTGTGCCGAGAGTTGGGATTGGTGTACAGGAATTTTGATGGAAAAATATTCCTAATTAAGGAAGAAATTTCGTAATTAATAAAATGACACATCATTAGCAGCATCACGCTTTTATTAATTAACGTTCATTTTATTATCCAGGCGCCCTTTCCCCCTTTCCGTCTTCTCTCTTCGACTCTCTTGTTGGACTCCCCTGGCTCCGTTACTCAGTCTTCTTCATATTCACTTTTTGCGCAGTCGGTTTAACCCACCCTGATCTTTTTTTGCGATCCGACGACGGAATGTCCTTTTATAATTAATGTGCATAATTAGTTCCACCCTTTTGCCACCAAGGAACATCAAGCAATTACTGCGAACACTTGCTTAATGTAGTAGTACATAGGTCTGCATAATTTGAGCAAATGCTTTAAGCACGCCTAACATGAAAGAGGAGCTCCTACAATTAAAGAAAATGAAACATCAATTCAGATTTTTTCTCAAATTCGGTAGCATTTATCCGATGTATTGGGCAAAACAAGTTGAATATTATATTACAATATAAAAAATTAAAAAGTTATTTTAAAAATCCTCATTCAATAATTATCATAAAAATGTGCCAAAGTTTCAATGTGACATTGTTTCAAAAACTATTTCAAAAGGAAGAATTTTTTTTTAATCAGTAATATCTGCTCCCTTTTGGCACTTCGTCCTATTTAAATGTACAGGACCTCCTAAAAGTCTCTAAGTAGGCACTTAAGAGGGTTGTTCCTATGTCTGTAGACCTGAGTTACACACTGTACATTAGTGAATTTTCATATTGAATTGTTATTGTATCATTTCTTCTCACTAATGCGAATAAATGAAAATACGGTGATTTCCTTTTAGTGCCCACTTTTAGCAGTGATAACAGATGTTATCTATTTATACACAAACTTCATGCACTTCTCAATTCCGTTGCAAATTCACTTATTTTGAATATTACTCTTACTCTGAAAAAATATTGTGCTCGTTTTAAACAATAATCAAAAGTAATTTAAACTTTTGTTCGAAAACTTGCTAGAGATTCTTTGACAGACAAAACTAAAACATTTCCTCTATGCATTCGCCTTCGTTATGTATTTAACTATGCGCCAGGCATCGGCAGCTGAAATCGACTAATTAGTGATGCCAAACCCGAATCAAAAGCGTAATGTTGCAAAGGCTACACCTAATTGGAATCATCCGTGCCACAAGTTTTGCAGTGACGAACGCCATTTAGAAAATTTAGTGTATGGCAGACCTTGTTCTAATGAGATTTCATTTTCATCATCGCTAATTATGTTGCCACTCGTCTATCCTGCGTTCGGCATATATATATACGTCTAGGGCATCCACGAAATCGTCCCGTTTCCTATTCGCTAATGAAATGGGGGAGGGATTGGGGGTGTACAGATAGATCACTATTGCATAAAGCTCGTTAAAATAATGTAACTTCGTGTTCGTTAATTTGGAGCTTGTGAGATAGCCTAGCTGTAGATCGAGTGGCAGCAGGTTGATTTGTCGTAGAGGGTGCTGGCGGCAGACATGTGTTCATAGGTGTATTGAGTTGTGCAACCACCTCAGACCCAAGTCGAAACGATCAAAATTTGCTGAATTGTTATCCTGAACCTAGAAAGAAATGGCGTTCAAAATCAAATCACTACTTTTCTTACCATACAAATATCACAGTGGTCGATTCATTTCGGCATCTGCAGACCGCTAAATTAGGTATTTTTTTATCAAATAGGCGGAGGCCGTACTTTTACTCCCAAGAGACCTCAGGAGGTTATACGTGATCATGGATAAGAATGACTGCTGGAAGAATTAATGGGGTGTTGAAAACTTCATGTACAAGTTTGTGATGATTGTTATGATTTTGTTGCTGATACTTTTTGTCGTCGGTCGTTATTCTGTTTGGGACAGTTTTGACTTGGACGCATTGGTTCTATAGAATGAGAAAGTGACTGACAATAATTTTGCGTTTCAAAAATACTACAATAACTCCTCAAGATGAAATTGTGAATGAACAACGCATACCTGGAAAAACCGGTGACGAGAACAAGAATATAATAATCACTGGTTTATTAAAATTTAGGACTACAGGATAATAAAACAGTGTTTATTAAATTTTTGTTCTCTTCACTGGTTTTTCATGGTACGCGTCCAGCATTTATAATTTCATCTCGATAGCATTCCCCGGTGACCTCTGCATATTTGAAATACAGAGTATATCACCTGATTTCACTATCCAAATATTTTCCAAATATGTCTCTAGCACTTGTCAATTTTACTTTTATATGAGTTCTTGAGCATGTTTACCTTTAGTAATAGTTTATCAGAAAGACTTTCTTATATATTTTACAGAGTAATAACAATTTATTTTCAAATGAAACTTTACATTTGCATAATTTCTAATATTAAAAATTAACGATTATCCAGTTGCTTCTTGTGTGCACAAGAGCTACCATAGTAACCGGATGGACATTACGTGCGCATGTCAAAAATCTGAATTTAAACGCCATTCAATAATTTTATGGTATTGTTCAACTCATTTTCAAGTGTTAACTCATCCAATAAAAAGAAGCCCTCACTTTTGTTCAGATTTTTCAGATTGTCTTTCTTGAACTCCAAAAGGTTTAATGTAACCGTCTGTATTCAACAGCCTTATATTGTTTTATTGGGTGGGCATTTTTGTTTCTTTAAAAAATAAATTTTTTATCTTTTGTCACTGGTTGTCTTCAGCTCGACCCTTATTATATCTGAAGTCTTCTAATTAGTAGTGTCTAGTGACAATTTCGTAATACTTTTTTAAATTGCAATACCAGTCTACCAATTAATCGAATTACAAATCATTGTAAGAGTCATTGTGAGACATATAAAATTACCGTGATAAGAGTTGACAATTTAATCTGTGTGCGCGATTGATTGCAAAAATCGGGATTGCGCTAAAGTCATGTCATATTTAAGTGACTACTTGTCAAACGTCCACGTGATATGTGACGGGACATGATTAATGACGTCACAGTTGTAGAGATGGTCGTAAAAGTTAGGATTAACGACAACTACGCTTCCACGTAGTGATGCGCCTAAAGCATATGTGGAGTTAATCGATTGTTGTAGACTACAGAGTTCTGTGTTCGATTAATATCGCGCTTCGGGTCCTTTCACTCCAGTTAAAATATAATGGTGTTACTTTTCGTTGCTGTGACGTTGCGTGCAATGTAGCACATGAACACATTGTGCGTAGTATTTTCCCGTTGTATGATTCTGGGGGAAGTCGGGTAATTTTCTAGCAAATATAATTTCCAGAAAAACACTCTGTTGTGTTGAGTGTTATTACTTTACTTTGAGTTATCTTTCAATAAAAGCCTGCGCAAATCTGGTGAAATCTTAGCGATGCTGCTATGAACTAAATGAACGAAATGAATTGAATTGATAGTCAGGTTCATTGGACAACGGGTCTCAGTTCCACAAGCGGTCTCTCCAAAAATGTGACGCTACAAAATTAATGTCAGCCGTTCGTGCAACTCTCTTGCGAATTTATCGACAAGTCTCAACCCTATTTTTTTCCTCTTTCACTTTCTTACGTTTCTTTCTAGCATGTCTATTTTGCATTGACGCAGTGGGGCTGGTGGCTTCTATTAAGTTTGTTTTTTCTCGGCGAGTCTGTTGGATAATTGGGAGCGATGGGTTTGAGTTTGAAACGAGCTTATGAAGTGTGTTGGTGTCTTGTTAACGAACGAATATGCAGGTATACATGCTTTTCGCGTCATACCGTGTGGCGCCTCTGTTAGCGAGTTGGGCAACTTTATTATATTGGTTAGCTTGTTGCGAGAATTTTTTAATTCATCTATTTTGTCGTTTTTCAAATTCTAAAAGCAGATTTGATTTTCTCACATGTTTGAGTCAAATACTTGAAATCCAAACACGAATTCATTAATTTATTTCCTTTTTAAGAGCTGTGTGTTTTGGACCGAAGTTCGTCACCTTCGACGCCATCACCATCGTGTACGTAGCAGCCTTTTGGTACAATACACCAGATAATTACATAATTGAACTTTCCGGTAATTGACAACCATGTCTGATTAAAGCGGCGTCATGGCCTTTGTGAAAGTTATTCAATAACAACTTTCATTCTAAAGATGGCCACCAAATGCCGCAATCGGCAATGCAGGTGTGGGTTCGTCACTTGCCGAGGAGTTGCTGGCATACGTCATTGATTTCCCCTACTTCGTTTTACAAGTTTCTCTTTAAATTATCACCATCGTTTTGGCGCAAAAACCTGGCACCAGCGACCTCCAGGGAAGAGCATTGGTCCTCATTTATCTTCGACGAACTGTCTTTGAAACGAGAAAGATTGAAAAGCAGCAGTTGGGAGAAAGGGGAGTTGACGTGTGGGTAAAATGTCAGAAGACGTACTGTCGAATAGCACAAAAAAATTAACGATAATTCACTTATTTGGACGACTTTGTTTTTGTTCGAGAACATATGTTAGGGGAGGCCCGTAAGCAGGATGAGAAGAAGATGGAAGTCGGACGGGTTTTGCTGCCAAGGCTACCATACGTGGCGATGTACTCTGTAATTAATGTCGAATGAAAGTACATGCATTGTGCACCCCCATTCACTTTGCTGAAATTTCTCATCGAAATTATATTTACTCAGAGCGTTTCTCTGACGGCGTAATGTCAAACATACGTTGGCAAATTTAATCTAGTTTGAAAGAATGGAACAAATTTCCGTCGAATGTTGCTATCAATCTTTGGTGTCTATGTAGGCGATAAATTTGTTAAACAATTCAACAAAATTAATCAGCCTTGATTCTACAAAATAAGTTCTGCAGTCAGGACACAAATCTTAAAGACATGAAATTATCGATTTTATATTCTCAACAACAATTTACT
>JAQGBY010002663.1:0-21989 GCA_034698785.1 Mycogona germanica | reverse complement strand
TCGTCGTATTATTCTGTAACTTTCGGATTATTGCCGCTATACTATCTAGCATTATGTCTCTACTTAAAAATATATCCAAATCAGCGTGCTTCTGCACTTTTTATTTAGCTATCTTTGTTGCCGAATCTCAATTGTTGTCCTACAATCAGCACTTCAATAATAGCCAATACTTTATTCAAATTTAGAATTGTGCAAGTCGTGAAAACGTCAGAATTGATATGCCACTGATTTTAGTATGTATAATATTGAATTAATGATGAATCTGTGCCTTATGTTTCAGTATGGTCTTACAAGTCTGCTCGAAATAGAGACAACAAGGATTACAGAATAACATGTCATGCATCTTGTAATAGATGCGCCATTCAAGTTTCAAAACCTAATTATGCGAGATTGAGAGCAGCAGTTTGGAAAAATTTCATCCTAATTTACCGCTTTCCAGGGTAAGCTGTTATTTTCAGTGGATTATTTGAACTGAATATTTCTGTTTATTGACCATTGTATTTATTATATTGACGGAAGTTTTACAAAAATTAATATTGTTGCAATGGTCATTTCAACTGAATACTATCCATTTTCACCTATTATTCAATTTTTGTTTCAGGATTATACTGCTGTCTGTACTGTTACCGATAGTTCAGGTGACAATGTTTATGCTAGTATTCAACGGACAATTTGATGACACCAGAATTAGCATTGTGAATGGGGATGCAGGATATTTGGGGCAGAAATATCTAGATCTCGTCAGTACCAGATCTATCAAACAGGTAATATAGTTTATTTGTTGTACGAAATTGATTTTTTAGTCATGAATCATTCGTTTAAGTTTAATGGAATGATTCGAACTGGAGACACGCCTCATGTTGTATGGTGAACAAGAATAACTTACTTTCAAAGGTAAACTTCGATACATATGACTCTGGCTACCATGCAGTTTTGAATGGAGACACAAATGCCCTAGTTGTGATTGGAGGGAACTTTTCTCAATATATTCAAAATAGGCAAGTAGTTTTAGATTAATATTGATGCTACACTTTACACAAGTTTGTTGATGATTTTGTGGAATAATACTGCTTGCCAACAGTCTAAAGTATCAAAAGCAATGAGAATACCCAATACCCTATAGAATCCATACTATAGAATCCTAAAGTTTCAAAATCCTATAATTTATATAGCAATACTATTCGAGTACACAACTAAATGCAATTACAATATGTACCCACAAGCAACCCCGGATGGGGCCTATGGCGGGGATCGAACGACCTATTCAAGACAAATGTGTCTCTTGAGATATTTGTTTCGGAGGTCCACCAGCATTATCGCCCTAAAACCCCCAGGAGCCGACCTGGTAATTTTGCCTAGCCCAGGCTTAGTATAAGCAACCTAGGTAGGGATCTTTAACGTGTACCTGAAATCGTACAGGCACGGGTCCCACGGCTTTACTTCCATTCTGAAGGAAGGCGTGCGTAGGAATTTCTCTTGCCCGAAAAATTGCAGAGTTCTCGGTCGAGAATCGAACCCACGATCACGGGAATAACAGCTCGACTCGCTAACCATTGCACCACTGAGACCACCGAGATCACCATACTGCTGTTCCAATAGGATTTTAAATTCTATAGTTTTCATGTATTATATTACAGTGTAATATTACTATAGTATTCCTATATTACCCTTATCAAATTTATTTTGGGATTGTTAGAGTATTACTATAGAAATACTATAGGATTTAAATTTCTATAAAAATATTTAAATTAAAAATACAATAACTAAATTTCCAACAATAAAAAACAATCAAACAAACTTCACCCCATCAAAATACCATCTGACCCATCAAAGTTTTGAATGCATATTAAATGTGATAGCCCTTTAACCGGACAATTGAATTCTCCATACCAACACCCCACCCGCCAATTGACTTATTAAATAATGGCTATGCTATTATTTTATTTGAATATTTTGTCACTGTTTATATTTTTTGTGCTGCTCTGCCCCAGACACAACTTGCCATATATTAGTCAAAAATATATTGAATACACGAATATATGTCATATGTCTAAAGTATATATATTCAATCTATTTAGAGCATCGAAAGGCATATTTGCAGAATCGAACAGTAATTCTTCAATCGAAGATAATATAATTTCCGTATTTATGGAGTCAACAAGTGAGTCTTTCCGAGTTTTTCTGTTATACCTCTATCTTATCTGGATTATCCACAGATGCCCAAGTCACTCCAAGCCATCTTCAAACCCTTCAAAGTCAAATTAAAACAATGTACTTTTTTGCCAAGTGCCACACTAGGACAACAGCTGAATACAACCCAGGGTATACAGAGTACAGCCCGAAGCATAACTTTAAGATTGCAATACCAACTGGGCTATGAATAATTGTATATACATATGTAAATATATATGCTGTGTCTGGACTATCCCGACCCAGCCAGCTAAATGGTTAAAATAAATTTTAGATTTGTGAAACACAAAGATAACCATACGAAACCACCTAAAACTTTCGTCATTAGCCAAGAAATTGTAATAAAAAAAAAAATGTGTTACCAAATTCCAGAAATTGGTAAAAGTTTTAGGCGAGTTCATACGTTTGTCTTTGTGTTTCACAAATCTAAAATTTCTTAATTTTTTCTAAAGATCATAAGTACACATTGTTTATCAATGATTTTTCCGCTGACTCTTGAATACAGTCCAAGCAATTATCCTATATTTTTTGCTATTCTACTATAGGCTTCGTATCTACTATTTTGGCTAGGAATTAGACTAAAACACAAAACGCTTTTTGACATAAATCGTTTTTGGTGCACTTTTTTCAAAATGCAGTTGTGATGGATTCTAGAAAGGATTTTTATGGAACCACTTGTTTTACACTTGTAGTACTACTGCATGTACTACTGTATTAGGTGACATTTAAAACAATATGCAATTAAAACAATATGTGAATTTTAGCAACTAAAACTCTCAAATAATTTGTTGAAGTGAGACTAATGATTTATCTTGATATACTGCAGATTATCACATCAGTGAACTGGTGAAAATGGAATTGATGTCAACATTTATGAAATTCTCACAATCCATTAACAACAGCACCACAAATGACAACCACATCGACATGATGTTGATTGAGGTAAGAATCATTATTGTTTAAATTGCACTTTTTAATATATGATTTTCTGGTAATGTGGCTAACCAGCATCTCCCTCTACAAGACTTTGGTCTGTAACCCACAATTCTATGATTCATAGCACACCCGCACTCCCACGGAGGTGCTATTCCTCCAACACCATCAATCAAGTGTGCTAAATTTAATTTAATTTAATGAATGTTTTATTTAATTTTTTATTTTATAATTTTAATCTACTTCCTTTTTTATTGAGCACACTGTACATTTGTTTTGTAAATTAAAACGAACTATCACCTCAAAAATCAATTGAGTATATTCGAACGAAAAACAAAACAATATATTGCTGTAGTCACAATAAATATTTTTTCTTTCTATTTTAAAATAAACAGTTTAGAAGTTCGGAAATCAGCTGGACAAACAGACCACACAGTATATTTCTATCACCGGGATTTTGCGTCAAGTAATATTTTACTTTCAATTTTGCATAAACATAATTATTAGCGATTTATCTAGCTCAATATCATTACATTTAGTGATTATATTGAATATGTGTTGTACAGTACGGGCTGATGAGAAAAGTAAGTATTTTATGATAATTTTTCGAATAATCAATAGATATTTTTGGAATGTATTGAATATATATTTTGAATGTAAAAACAGCTATTATGATAGTAATGATATCTCAACACAGTAATTATATCTCAAAATAGTTCGCAATACATTTTATTTATAAAATCTATATATTCCAAGTCTGGTTCAACTCAAGTCGGCACGAAGACTGGAAACCAGCTACATGCAAAATAATTAGTCAATATCATTTCCCAGCTCACACTTCCCAATAACATATTATTTCATTTAATAACCGCAGACTGTTTACTTGGTCCAAGCGGATGCATTAATTATTTTTCATGAAATGTTTACATGTAATTTTTGCAGTGTAATCCATTTTTGCCCTTTCGTCGTATCCATAATGCTGTTGTTTATGGATAAACAACTCGGGTACATGGAGCGAAACAAGATCGCTGGTTCGTTTAATTAAACATTCATTTCAATTTTCTGTTTAATTTGATTTCAATTACCATTAATTTTCAATATACGCACGCAAGTAGCCATAAGGACATTTCTAGTAAGCACGCGAAAACTTTTCGGTATTGTAATTTACAAAACACCACGCAAACATATTGCTGCATATAATACAATAGCAAAAGAGCTAAAAATCGATTATTATTCGCGTTTCGGACTGACAAAAAATAAACTCAGATGTCCTTGTCCTCTTTGACCTAGCATCATCTGGCTGAAAGTTTCCACTTCATGATGACCACTTAGCTCATGAGTCGCATGTATCAAATGAGCAATACTAATACAGTATTTTACAATTTCCATTCAAGTCGAAATTCGAACACTGAATCTGAAATCTCAATCTAACACCGATTTTGTGAACATAGATTTTTGAAGTCAAACTATTTATACGAGTAAAAAGTGCAGAAGCACAAGCTGATTCGGATAACTTTTTAAATGAAAACATAAAGCTAGATAGTTTAGCGATTGTGTCACTAAACTATTTAGCTTTATGTCTTTATTTATTTATACGAGGTTTCTCCCAAACATTTTTTAAATATCGGGCAACTACCGCCAATTATCGGTAACTATCGCCACCTATCTTTCTTCGTACCATCCTGGCGATACTAGTATTTAATTACTATCGATTTCTATCGATAGTTTCAATTAACGCTCTTCCATAATATAGGCCAATTTTTAATTGTAAAAAATGTATTTTGTAGCGTTATCGTAACAATAAATTATTTGTAAATGAAATTGAAAATTGTCTTTCTGAATACATGAGGAATAAATTTCGCCAATCCGAAACCGAAGCCCTGGGCGAAATGCCAATTTTACGAACCTTTAAGCCTTATGTCCTCTATTACTGAGATTAAGTCCCTCTGTATTAAATCAGGTCCAGGGTTGCATAATACGTGTCACTAAAAAATACAGAAGGGTCATTCTGATTCAGCCACTCCGTCGCAATTGATTCCCCACTCGGGTATCCATTCGCGACTAATAAAACATAATGCAACAAGAAATATCGTAATCTTCAATAAATCTTTTAAAAATGCGGAAGCATTGTATCCCTTGTAATTATCTCAGATACTCATTTTCAGCTACCATATAATAATTATCCATTTTAGGGATGACACTACTTGAAGCTATACTTGCCGTACTGGTAAACGAGTGCGTGGGTATTTTTGTTCAAGTCGTTTGCATCATGGTGGCTCTCTGCAGCATTATCGACATCCCCGTGATTGGCTCCTACTTTGCCATATTTTGCATATTGTACACGGAAGGAGTAGCTGGAACAGCGTTAGGTAAGACATTGTTAATATTACCAGAATATTCGTGGAATTATTTAAACGAGAACACACAGAAAGCACATTAAGAATTCGAATGATGACGACAGAGTTGCACGTGCGCAATATACCAATTCATAAAGAAAGAAAAGACAGACATGTATACCATATTTTAATGGAATAAATTAACGATTTGCACACAGTATGTAATAAAATCAGCATCACGACACTACAATTTGAAAAAATTATATACATTTTAAATGATGTTGTACACGTCATTTGACTTAATTTGATTATGTATATCCAATACAGGTATATTAATTGCAGTTACGACCAGCGACTGTCTGACCATGGCTAATCTGACTATGCTTATGTTGTTTCTTGCGATGCCTTTTAGTGGTAAGATCGATTTAAAATAAAATACTCTTAATATCTAACGACTTTTATAAGTTTAATTAAATTTATGGACATTCATTAAAATAATTAAACCTTATAAAATTTCTAAACTTGGTGAAAGTCGTAACAATTTAAATGATTTATACTTTGATTAATTTTGTTTCAATGTCGGAAACCCATTTCGTGTTTCTTTGTGAAATTGATGTTTTATTTTAGAAAGTTTATTTATTTCTTATACATATATATATATATATTTATTTTAGGTCTGTTCTGGCCAATAGAGTCAACGCATACAGTATTTGCTGTAATTTGCCACCTGTCGCCATACTATTACCCTGGAGTGGCCCTCAAGGGAATCGCCTTTAAGGGATGGACAATGAGTCACCCTGACGTTTTGCTGGGATTAATTGTGCCGTTGACGTGGTCCATAATATTATTGATTGCGACTATTCCAGCCTCGAAGCTTCTCTCAAAAAGATAGTCGAATCCTTTGCCAGTCGACTTCCTTAAGCTTGAAACGTTTAACGTCCCATCAGCCGCGGTTGGTCGACGGTTTCGTAGGATGGTACGCGGTTCGGATGTGACACTGGGGTACGTCTATGGCGCAGAGGGTGAACGACTCATCGTAGCCCAGTCGGCATTGCGACTGACTGGCTCGGCGGTTCCGGGTTCGATTCCCGGCGCGGACTCTCGAATATTTCGATCCCGGGGTACTGGTGAAAATGTGGCCCTCACATAGTGCCTAAGCACCAAGAGGGGTACTACTGCTGTCCACTGTGACTACAGTGAATTTTTAAAAAAAAGTGTAAACGCTTTGATTAAATATCGGGATTGGGCTCAGAAATGAAAGTTAATGGATTTTTACTTTTTTACAGGGTAGAATAAGTTGAAAAATTATTAACATTCAGTTTGCCCCAAAATGTTGAATTGTTTTCTTGGAAATAGATTCCAAACCAACTGGTTCTTCTAACTTGAGACATCAAACTTGCTTTGCAGTGAAGATAAAATTAAACACACATATTAATAAAAATGTAGACTTGAAGAAACAATAAATATCACATCGTTTATGCTTTTATTTAACTTCCACTTTATTTTATCATTTATTTATATATACAGCTTTCCAAACATATTTATGCGGACGAAATTGTATACTGGATATTTCATTATTCAAAAGCTGTGCTAGTTTAGGACTCTCAAACATTTTATATTTTATTTTTCAAATAATTCAAAGTACGAGTCACATTACAAAGTTACCGATTTCTGAAGAGTGGCGACAAATGCGGTCACTCGTTTTCCTTTAATCCGTTGATTCCGTACAGAACGAGAACATAAGTTAAAACGTTGACCGAAGCCTAAAATACAATTTTTAAAAAACTAATTTAAAATCACACAAAATTAAAATTTGTGAAAAATAATTGTTTTAAGATCAAAGGGTTATAGCACAACCAATAGAGGCAGCGGATGTTTCAAAATTGATTCGTCCGCATTGGTCCGAATTACTTTTGAAATGGTTTGAACTCACTGCATATTGCATGTGATTCAAATGCTAGAGTATCAGTATTTTGTTACGAAATCCACGAACCCCGATGTGTGGTATATTGACAGTGACCCAAGATGGTCGATTTTGGCAAAAATGCCGCACAATTGATTTTCTATATTAAATTGAAATTAAAATTGAAATGCTACTTAAATAATTAGAGTATTACCTAATACTTTGCCTCAACTCACCGTCAACATAAGGGAATTTGAAAGTGTGTAAAGTTTCCATCCTGTGATAGCGGACGGCGCTAACTTGACGTGCTCTTTGTACAATTGCAATTTTTTCCCGCCCTGGGCCTGCAAATAAGAAATAGATTTGAAACATTCCAAAGTATCACACGCTATAACTGTGCACTTTCTTCAAAAATATTTCCATAGTACAATCCCACATTCATGTTCTGGTTAGATGATTAATGCAATTGGCGTTTTGTGGGTCTTATTTTGTTTGTGTTTTGTGCTTTTGTGTATATATTGTTGTTTCTTACTTTGTTTTTTGTTGATATTGACTTTGTGTGCGTATAAACAATTTTCTTTTTCTGATAATGTGATAATGCAATTCGTGTTAAGCGACTTATAAAATGAACAACTCTTTATATATGTGCATCTAAATAATACCTTAAATGATTCGCTGCAAGAGTGGAGCTCCGTTTGGTAGTGAATGGCTTCAACTCTGCTGGACTCCACGATTTTCTCAAATTTCACGACGTAAAGAGAGTGCAAAACCTAGGAAATTGAAACACTCTTGAAAATTGAAAAGCGCACTAAAAAAATGGAATGCCACAGCCTGAAAATGTCAAACTAATTAATAACAAACATTTAGCCATTCAAATCAATAACTAACCATCGGCGATTTAAGTGATCACAAAATAGGCGAATTTCTCTTAAACTGAAGATAAATCAGACAGGTCATATATTTGCAGGGATTCAGCAGTGAATCATTTCGATACTTCTGTTTATTGCAATTTAAAAATGTAATCGTTTATCTAAACATTACGTGCATCTTTAGTTAAAAGGTGGGGGGTTGCACTTACTTGGTAGTTAACCTTGGAACCATAGACGGCAGTCAGGACAAACGAGATCACGGAAACGACCAACTCGACGAATGGGAGGAAAGCGATTTGTGGTTTCATCGACTCGAGGTTCATGGTTCGTAGTACGACAATGACGGTGAGAACTTCCAGGGCGTTCCATAAAGCGACCAGCACGCGGAATACTTCGTCCACTTGGCGGACGACCGCGCTAATCTCCTTGTGCCAGGTGATGAAAGCCGCCGCCAATAGGTGGCGCTGTTGACACGAGCAGTGGGATTCGATTGGGCCAACACATGTGCCAGACAAGAACCTAACGTCTTCTATGGTAAGCAGGCAGGCCTTTTTCAAACGGAATACCATCGAAAACGTATTACAAGAGCGTATTTGACAAACGGTTTAACTTTGACTTTGACAAGATTTTTGACAACATACATGCAGTGTTATTTCTTTTTAAAATCTCATTTTTTATTTTTATTGAGGTGGGCGCTGTATTTTTGTGCAATAATATATACCACGTACAATGCCCCTTTCAACCCCTAAGACGAGTAACATTACCTTTATGGCATGACACATACTTATAAAAACAGCAGTCAGGAAAAAGTACAAAAGCGTCTGCAGCATTTTTGCGAAAAAGAAAATATCAATTATAATCGAGATGACCTGCGGACCAAAGTGCTTGGATAGGGGCAGGACGGAATCGTTTCGGCCCAACATGGTCATCATCTGATTCTCGAAGTTGGTTTTTAGGTTGGATCGATCGTCCTCAAAGAGCAACAAGATAATATGAATTAAAAAGGTAGTTAAAATGAGTACGATGACGCCGAGGCAGCGTTTCCGGAGTTGCTCATAGACGACGTTATCGGTGCCGAGCACGGCGCGGCACAGGCGATCCAAGCGGACAAGAGTGGCAACAAGGTTTCGCCGTTTGTAGAGCAATATGAAGAAGGTGGCGGAGGTTCGCAGACCCATGAGCACGATAATAATAAAGGTGGACGCATTGTCCATTTTGCACCTCAGAATGACGTAGACCAAATGTAGTACGGACAGCAGATGCGCTAACGTGTTTATGGTGACCGCAACGATATTGTAGATGGTGTAGCACGACAGTGGCCAGCGACATAGGTCCGTCTCCAGGTTAAATCCGTTCGACACCTGTAGGATTCTCGACAGTATCCGGATGGAGTCGATGAACCCTGAACCCACTTTAGCCATCGTGTTTCTTGTTTGCTTGATGTCGGATTAAACGAGACAACTCTTGTCGGAATCTGCTTTTGTTGTTTGTTGCTCAAGCTCTGTCAGTGAAAGAACGTTTGAATTTATCCTATCAAGATCCTTGACCCTGAAAGCCGAAGACTGGATCAAGTTTGAAATTGAATGTTACAATAATTTTACTCCTTAATTTTACTTCCTAATAATTCTTACGAAATTTCGTTGCCGTTTACTACATTTGGTATAACCATCTTATGGGTTTGAAGTCAGTCAAATTATGTAACATAAAATTCCAGAATACCTGTATTAGATATATAGCTTTGTGCGCCGTTTTGAGGTTTAAAGGAATGGACGATGAAAATATTAATAAGTATAGCTGGTTGTTCTAACTATATGTAAATACTGTGACAGTGAAAATATAATAAACACCTGATTGGTTGGCGAGCGAGTCGCTGAACGAGCGAGTCGCGTTATCAGCAAAAATGTTAAACTCAACGCGAAACACCACAAATAATTTCCAATTTTTAATTTGTCTGCTGAGCTAAAATTATTGTGAACATAAAAATGTTTTGTTTTAATAGTAGTTTCCATTATAAAAATCGATATAGAGTCCCCGTTGCTATCAAATACAATTGAATGATGAATTTCTTTTTGTTCTGGACACGTTGTATGATTAATTACATTACCTGATATTGATCAATTACATTTTAGAAATTGGTTTAATTATATTACCAATTAGCAGAAAATATATATTGTTACAGCCATTTGCTGTATTAACACCCTCGACGCGTAATTGGGAAAGTTGGGTGCAAAAATAAAACCGTACTAAGCGTCTCTTTGGTTCGGCTTAATTCCATGCAACAATACGAGTTCGTCGGATTGTTCGTTTTCAAGAAGTCTTTTAAATCAACTGAACCTCAGGTCCATTTATAACCTCGAAATACCAGTGTTTCGAGCAATTTAACTTTGGCCCTTGGCCCTTTGGTTCTCACAATTTTTGACGAAGCAATTTCTGACTCTAGGCAAATCCAATTTTTTCAATCGAGACAAGAAGGTTGTGTAAACCACTTCTCGACCATCCTTTCTTCGGAAACTTATTTTGCAATCGCCTAACGATTTTATATCTTCTGAAAAATAATAGCACTTTCTTTTAATAGCACACCATTTCGAAGCAAACCACATTTCATAGGCGCCAAGAGTAATACCCTAGTTACAATGATTAAGCAATTCCTAGTTACACTGTAAGCATGCTTCAAGTTGCTTGAGAGATCTCAAATGTGCTTGAGATTGGGGCAAATTGTTCTTTGAGATCGTGTTCATCGCGAGCGATATAAATCACGTGCTCTAATCTTATTAAAAGTGGAACGTACATTCACAAGCACAATTGAAAATCCTGATCACAATTGAGATGGACGAATTGTCATTCGGGACTGCCTAGCCATTTCTTGTCATTGCACGGACGAGCGGCACGTGCAAATTTTGCTCAAGGTCTAAACGCACCTTGCTAAGCATGCTTGGAATAGGTATGCTTGGCTATAACCGTTATTATTTAATTATTCCCTACGTTATTATTTATATGCATTATTATTTCCTAAGCAATGCAATTCGGATTTTGGTGCGGCATTTCTCGATGTTTGCAATGATGGGATAACGCTCGGTTATTATTAAATTTTTATTGAGTAACGATCACAATTAGACAATAGAGAAAAAATGGGAAAACAATCATTATATTTCTTTATTTGAACAGTGTTGTTGGTGTATAGCGTTGCGATAGTAAAACTCACGCAAATTATTGAGAAAATGGAATTAACACGTCCGCAAACAGCCTGATCGATTTCCTTATACGTCACACGAAATTTTGACATCATGCTCTATATCTTTTAGTCCGGTTTAAGTCAACGTTGCATCATTTTTATTTTTAAAGCAGAAAATCAATGATTCCGGTACAGATTTCGCTACTAGCAGTTGCTACACATTATGATGCTGGTCGTAACTTGTATTGTATAAACATTTTTTTAAAGTTTTTATTTTTTGCTTATATCCGCATATACTGACTGTCCTATTTTATATATTTAAAATGTAACGTCTCAGAAAAATAAAAACATACAATCTGAAGTGAATTAAATTGTCTGCGTTTCTGCGTTTCCACGTTTCCGCGACTCAATGTCACAATGTCAAAATAAAATGTTTTAAAATAAATTGTCCTTTTACTCTTTTTTTCAGATTCTCAATGTCAATGTTCCATACACAAGTCAATTATAATGCATGCATCTTTTACCGGTCATTTCGCAGCGCCATCTCGCGGCAAGGTGAAATATTTCCTCACGCACCACAAGCGCCACAAATGAAGAAATGATTGAGATGAATGTTAAACAGTTACTGTCGTCGTTTTTTCTCGTGGAGGCGTTGATGCACAAATTGACGTAGACGTCTCGTGATTGGCTGAACCATCATTGATGACGTCTCTCGTTTTCTCGACCCCGGGATACGACCAGTTTCCGAAACAAACCGAGCCGCGCCGTTCGCATTTCCAGCCAACCACCAACCTTGTCGCATCGCAGTGTGTTTACCTTCGAGGTTCGAAACGGGTTCAACGTTTCCTTTTTGCACGGCGAAATATTTGAAAGCGTGCCGCACGAACCATACGTTAATTAATGCTAAACGACGGTGTTTCCAAAGACTGCATTGCAATATTTCACGATCGAGTGGTAGTCAGAAATGGCTAAGTCAATTATCATCGAATTAGTGTGAAACTTAAAACTGCGAAAATATTCTGTCTGAATTCTGATTAAAAATCACGTTATAATTACGTTATATCTAGTTATTCATTGAAAGTGACTCTTCTCTTAACAATTACTAAAATCGCAGATGAATTGAAGAAATTCAATTTCTCTTTGTCATTCATAAGTTCACATCCAATTTGCCAAATTGCTTGACAAATAGATTCGGCAATATTAAAAAAATTGTTTTCTATAATAACAAACAATGTTTACGAAATAATTTCATGTGCCAATATTAATTTCCAGCATGTACAAAACGCATTAGCACTAATGAAATATTCATTACGCGTTAAATTAAAGGAGTTTCATAATACGTGCGTCATAAATAGAACTCAACAGGGAAATATTTACTTAATGACTGTGCGGTGTGTCTACAATTCCCATCAGTCTGGAATTGCAAAGGACGTCCCGTAGCAAGCGTTTCTGTGGGGGGGGGGGGAAACAGAAAGTTGCTTGAGATTACAATTGCAATATACCCTGTACAGTGTACGATCTCGTATTAAAAAGGCAAACCCGAACGGGTCTATGGTGGATGTCAGAATACCAGTATGAGGTTGAGATTTCCTGTGTTAACAGACTCGTTGGGTGACTGTAAGATTGTTTCACTATCGATACACACTCAGACGAGTTGGAACATCGGCCAGGCTTACTCTGCACAAAGTAATAAGAGTTAATCTAGATGCCGGGTGGTGGCAAAATCACGTTGAATTATTACACCCTGATCGCGGGTTCAATCCCAAGAGAGTCCTCCGGAATTTTATGGCCGACAGAGTGAGAATTCATTCGAAAGGAAAACAAACCCGTGGTGCATCCACGTACGATATCAGGATTGACGTCAGATCCCTACCTATGTAGCCTAGTGTAGGCAAAATTATCATTTTGCCCGTGAGGGGGGGGACTTTGAGACTGACAAATCAGGTAAGGCGCCTTAACAAGCATTTTAAATAATTAAATATCCATTTGATAACCGGTATATTTGATATAAAGTAATTCGGCAATCGAGAAAAGAAAAAAGTATTGCGTTCCGGAGAGGTGGTTGCAATTACAATCAATAGTCACAGATGAATTTGTACCCGTATCCATAAATACACGAAGAATCACGAATGCCTATAACGCTTGTTTTGATTATTTTTCACTTACGGATGGATCGTAACTAAGTTTTGATGCATTGTACTTCGCGACACATGCACTGACTGCAAAGAGCCACCGAACAACAATAGATGGTGGATGAATGAAAAATGCAAGTGAGGAATGTGTTTTTGTGCGTGCTCATCAATTTTCGCCATGATAGATGTGCGAGACGAAAGAAATACAAAGGTATACACTTTTATACTGTATTTTGCTAATGAAAACTGTGTCTACGAATATCGAAATTAGGGAGCGCGTACCTTGGAGGTCAGCGCAGCGTCCAAGGTAAAAGGGAAAGCTTTTGTGTCCGCAACATTGGCACATTTCGCAAAATCGGATTTCCTGCTGGTAAATAATTTGTGTTGACAATCGCATCAAACATATATTTCGGAGAGCTTTTGGTTTAGTCTTGCCAATTTAATGTGATGCGATCAGGAAATCAAACTCAAATTGCAGTTTAGAGTAAATATTGAATCAAATTTGCGATCAGGAAATCAAACTCAAATTGCAGTTTAGAGTAAATATTGAATCAAATTTGTCCTCACTCAAATAATTTTTAGAACATGTTTTTCTTACTGCAAAGAACATCAAAAACATAATCTTGACAACATGATCTAAGCTGGCAATACCAAATGTTATTGAGCAAATTTGTAATCTTAATTCTAAATAATTATTATAATTTTTGCACACTTGACTTTTGACCATGAGCATGAATGAAGCAGTCAAACGTGACGGTGCCAACGGGCAATAATTACTGATTTCTATTACAAGTCGTTCATTTACTTGCATTTCGGGCATCGCCCCATCTTGACAACGAACATTTTGTTTCTGTGACCTTCAAATTGAGAATAGTGAAATAAAAGTACGTAGAGCAACGTTTGTATACGAAAAAAAGCATAAACGGAAAGTCAAATAAATGTAAACACAAATTTTCCAGAAAAAAAATCAAGTAAATACACCGTGAGGCAAAAGTGCCCAAATAAAAAAAATCCTAAGCCACTCTAGTACACTCTAGGTGACCCTATAGCAATCCTATAGTAATCCCTTTTGGTGTTACTATAATAAATATAACTTTTTTTAAATTTAAACCGGAAACCCATACTGTTTGTGAGATGCACGTAAAAATAACAATACCAGCAAAAAATCCCATAGTAATCGTATTGGTTATTTTTGTCGGCTTTTCTTTTAATCAATCCTTTAAAAAATTTAATAAACCGACAAAAAATAACACGATTGTTGTGAAATTTGTATATCTCTTCGAATTCCGAGATTCAACAATAATGATACCCCTGGAAGGTGGTGATTGTGAGTAATTGTCAATTACGCTGCAATGCGGATGCGTGTGTTCCGCGTGTACCACTTTAAGTATCTTAAAATTTAGTGAACCAAACATTTAAGAGTTCCTAAAATTAATACTAGAACGGACGACAATTCTTCGATGTTACAGGAGACGTGTGAAATGAAGTTGTCTAACGTTGCGGTGTGAAATAGAACGAGGAGTGTCGTTATTGTTGTCATCGGAGACTTAAAATAAATAAATCAGAAAATATTTTACACTGAAGTCCAACAATGGTGGCCCATTAAAATGTGATCATGAAAAGGACTCTTGACTTGTGCGACTATTGAGGATTTAATCCAGGTGCACCTTCAACTCCGTAAAACCGGCACCAAAGTCTATATAGTCTACAATGTCTTACAATAAACAATGGTGTCGAGATGCATTTGCCTTCACACGCGGCGGCAGCACCACCCCGCTAAAAAAAAATCAACAACAATTATGGGCAGCCAACGGTAGTCAGGGTCGCACCACCAAAGTGTCTTCTGGGGATTTCCCAAAGTCCGACAAATGAGCTTTTCCCAGTTACGCACGCGTATGTGATTTTTTTTGGTATTTTTTTGGCGAGCGCGCGCAACACCAGAGAATGCGCGTTGTTCTCTATAGGTGTTCCCATCTTCTTCTACTTAAATACATGGGTTATAATGCAAACTACTAGCACTTGTGACGTTCAATCGCTCGCAGCAGGCGTACAGGTAACGTTAGAGGAGTGTTCGAATTGGCGTGCTCCTACTGGCCGACGCAAATACGCAAACAAAAACTCACTCTAAAACAAGCATGCTTCGAACGTTTGAATAAGTTCGGTATTTGTGGAACGTAGTTACGTCATTTCGTTACAACCGTTGGGAAAATTTTCTACTCACGTGGTTTTTCAGTTCGAAAGGAAAGTGAATTCGATTCGACCAAGGCAAACAACGGACTACGAGTCTTGCTATCGATTAAAGGTAAGATCAATAGAAATGAGATGATCAGCAATTTAACTAAAACAAAGACAGCCGAACTAATATTACAATTAAGGTATTATGGCGAGCCAATTAACGATAATTTTCTTGGAAAATAAAATACGAGTATTCTTGTGTCTGGCCAATAAGATTAATGAAAGATAATTGAATCTTTAACGGTTTTGACCTGCAAATGTTTACAATAAAAGTACCTGAGGACATGAGGCGTGTATGAAGGATACGTTATTCCTAATTCGTACAATTTGCTATTTCATAAATAACCTAAATATATCGAATAAAAGGATCGATTTGTCCACATTCAGGAGGGATCACAAAATTAATGAACGTATGAACTGAGAATATTCAAATTTAACAGTGACCACTTTCTCCGTTGGAGGCGTTGGTTGCTTTTTCAAAATGCCAGATACCATAAATGTCAGAGCATGTGATAGCACATCTTATGTTGTAGCATAGTTGTAAAACCTGTCAGCTGTGCCTACGACAAATGAATCTATTAAGCAAAACTTTGTTTTCGATTTAGTTTCTAACAGAGATATCTAAATGTTTATTCAATTTTGGATAGTGTACAACTTTGTTCTGTTTGTGAAGAGCGAAAATGGCAACTACCTATTAATAGTTCAATCTTTCACTAAGTTCTTCGACCATTGGTATCAATATTATCCAAGTTGTGGAGTGATTAATATTGGGATTAGGTTCGAAGAAAGTTAATTGATATTTAACCTAATCGAGTGCAAATTCGTAGAACACTTGAGTATATTTTTAAATTTTTAGTCTAACCCCGAAACTACAACCGTTGTACACACATTTATTCGATTTCTTGTCAATCATAACAACAGGCACTAGGTCTATATCTATACTGTTTTGTGCTAGTCAACCCTCTAATGGACGAATGAGAATTGGAGTAACCAAGCATCACTACTGTAGCTGCGTCAATCTCAATCTGCTGTGGTCTGCCAAAGAACGAAAATGAACGCCATTATTATATTGTATGTAGTTCGAGTTTCATTCAGGATCAAAGCTCATCTGAATTATAATTTTGAATGGCTTTTACATCAAGATATTATAGCGATAAAGCATATTTGGAGGCAGCCTTAAAAATGCCGAAGTCGTGTTATGTTAATGTCAGCCATTTCAGTGATCGAAGTTTTATAAAAATCGATTGACGCTTTTGTATTGTGGCACTTGTCATTTTTGCACGCTACGTTTAAAAAGTGAGCCTTGTCCGTCATATAACTTTTGTGCTTGAGTCGGAATATTTTATTTAACAATCTTGGACAACCAATAAAGGACAACCTTGACACAATTATTTTCAATTCACTCGTTCTGTTTTCGAATGGATAATCCGAGTGACTCCGCCCCTGAGAAGCTGCAAAGGTAAAATCACGACAATTTCCAATTTGCATTGACAATTTCCTGCCCTAAAAAATCCTCCACTAACCATCAGCATATCATGTATTTAAAAAAACTGACATCTATTTGTTCTTGTAAAATTCTCCAGTCCAGATAATATCCAATATACAGGTCTCAATTAAAGTAAAATTTTATAAAATTTAAAAAACACACTGCTATATTTATTATTAATACTTTTTATGTTACTCAAAGATCATAAGGTATTAATAGAGATACGTTTTTTTTTGTTTTGCCTCAATTGTTTGCCTATGGAACAAATAAATGTAATTTTAATATTTTACGTTCTTAATTTCTCAATGTACATGCCCACATGCACACTGAAACTATTTCTATGCGTAAAGAAAACCGTTTCTAATTAAACAATTTAATTAAAATTACACACACTAAGCTCTCTTCATTTAAATATTACTCCAAAGATAACGGTTTAACTTTTATGATTTCACTTAATTTTAGTAAATATGAAATTAAATTGAAAGAGTGGGATACTCGTCAGTGAACGAAATTAACGAAAGTAAGAAAAGAAGGTGAGCAAGAAATGAAATTTTACAACTGACGTTCTTCATTCCTTTCCTTCTTTTAGAATTTGTTCAAAATCAATAATTCGTGATTAATAATAATTCGTTGTCTTTCCAATAAATGATTTCACACTACGCAAACCAATTGTTCGTGAGTTTCTGAAAAAAGAAGCGAAACCTATTTTATGACACCAATAAACATTAGCTAGGTAGTCATTGAAATAATATTGCGCAATAAAACTTTTAGTTATTTGAAATGTCTAGTTGCAAAACAGCTATTGTAATTGTTATGCACCCGACAATAAGAGTAACTCCTACGTAGCAACGGGTCTTCAACCTTTGACAGGGTACTTTGACAGCAAGCACCTTTCCAGGAATTCGTTCACTGCAACGAGGACTTTAACAGTGTGGCGAAAGAAGCCCGGGTCCGGGACTCCGGGTTCCACAACCTCTTATTCACATAATGCGTGTAATAGACGGGTTCTGGGACTGTAAGTCGGTTCCTAAAGGCTCCGATTGGTTGGACGATGATTTGCATACTTTAATCATCACAAGAACACGCTACAAAAAAATGTAGTGAACCTCACTTAAGAAGGGTTGAAAACTTCACTTAAACACTATACACCTTAAGAAATAATTTTTAAGACGTCGTTAGGACGTTAGATGGTAAATTCGGGACAGCACTGAACGAAAGAGAAACTTGGTTCAAATTTAAATAACAGTAAAGTATTATTATAAAGACGAGTCACCTACTCCTGTTCGTCTCTTTCGTTAATTGCTATCCCGAATTTACCATCTTTGACTATACACCTTGCCGGGTAATCCCAGTCCCTAACATTTGAGGCGCGCTCCAGCACCTAGCTGCATTAGTTTATTGGTCGTTGTGTTATATATAATCGAGTTAATCGAGAGCCAATCTGAGGCAATCTGACTGGGATACCTGGGGGCATCAATTTTATTTTGTGTCAAATTTTTGAGAGCTCATTTTCGTTACGAATCGGACAAATACTTGCATTCAATACAATTAATAGTCTCGACGGTTCGTGACAATATTATCAATGTACAGGTTCGACATGTGATATTCTCGCAATCGCTTACACAATGCGTAGATGCAATCGGCGAATCAGAAGTTTATATTTAGAACAGACCTTGACTTTGAGACGTTCTTCGAATTTTAAGTCCCAAATTTCTTGTCAATGCGACAATTCAGAATTCCAATTGTTTAACAGGAATATTATCTGGGTCGGTCCAATTCTATTTTTAGAATTAAGACTGTTAACCAGTCTAAGCAGAGAAGCGACAGTTTTGTCAGTGCGGTAGGTTGGTAGGACACAGTCGCCCTCAGAGCTATGTGGGTGGGGTGGGGTGGTATAGGGCGACCACACTGGTGGACCTCTTTAACAAATATCTCAGAAAAATATGTGCATGGATGTAACATGATGGCCTTCGTCCACGGTCCCCCAGATTTATATAGGTACGAACAACTTTAACCGATCAAGGTCGCAAATGAAAGCAAAAAAATAAATTCCACTAATTGTGTAAATTTGATGCAATGCCAAGTTCCCAGAAATTATACCGGGAAACGATACACTGATACGAATATAAGCTTATCGCACTATTTTGTTTGGCGTCATCTACAGACCACAGTACAAGTATGCGCCAAAAAATTGGCCTTATTATGCAAATATTGGCAGCTTATTGCTATCTCACTTCACTAGATGATCCCGTCAATTCAGCCAAATTTTGGTTGCGCTGTCATCTTGTGTCGTTTTCTGTACCTCCAAGCCTGGAATAAAAATAGTTTTTCTTTTATTGCTGAATTAATTGTTCGTTTCCAAGTTTTAGCTGAGTTTGAGTTTGATGGAGAACGTACACAGTAAAAACAAAATCTCAAAAAGAAGATGTTTTTGCGTTTCATTGTTATCCCAATTCTGGAAACGAGGAAACGTCTCATTTGGTAGTTTGATTGTCTTTTTACTCTGTATTAGCCCTATTTACACATTTCATTTATAATTTTCTAACTATGACTTCATGTCCATATTTTCTATTGGACGCAAAATTTACCTTACTTGTGTGATCTTTCAAGTTGATTTTAATAACAATCATGATAAGCAATCCTAAATCAACATTTTGGTTGCTTTCTTTCGAGTTGGATTTTGCCGTAGAAAAATTGTCTTGCAAAGTGCAGTTAAAATATAAGAGATGAGAATACTTTTCTTCAAATTAATGATGTTTGTTTGATAAAAGTTTTTGTTTGAAATTCATATGCTCGTACATTCTGTAAAAACTCTCGTGCATCAAATATTGTATTTATTGGTTTATTAATGCATCCATTAATTGGGCTAAATAGAATAAAATACGCGTTGACCGGATATACCTGTAATTACCAATACTAACCAAAACCTAGCTTGTATTCTGTCGCATATTTAATTGACAAGTATACAAATGAAAATGATACTTTTCACATAGGACCAAACCAATCTTTCATCAACGTGTTATTTCCTCAAACTACTTTCAGATTCGAGCTGCGAATTCGTCAACCTCAGTGGTCGCCAAACAGTAACAGTCGAAAAATGGGAGACGAAAAAGATGGTCGCATTAATCACGGATTCGTTGACGACGGCTTCACCAAGACTACATCCATTCCTCCCCCAAAAAATTATCCACCAAAAGTTATCAAACAGTTAGAGTCGTCCAAAGCTCAGGTGTCAAGTGTCAGCACCCCCGAATCAAGCGAGTCATCGGAAGTTCCCTCAAATCGCGTTTCCAAGCGTTCCATCCTCAAGAATCTGACGACCATCAGTCTGGGGTTCCTGCTCAACTTCACAGCCTACAGTGCCCTGTCCAATATCCAGAGCTCTCTGAACAGGTGAGTTGATTCAAACTAAGATTTTGAGAACTCATGACATGCCTTCCCTGCAGTACTGGCATTCTGGCAATAAGGAACTTTGATGTAACTGTTATCAAACAGCATCACCTCATCTATGCAACACACTTTCTGACTATGTGTCTGGTTGGGTATGTTTAACAACAGTGGATATTCTATATCTTTAACTTCAATTTAGTTTTCGTAGGATATTCAAGTGAACAAAACGCCAGAGATCTAACCTTTAGGGATCCGACAAAATGTGACCATTTGTATTTGGTGATATGTTTAGATTGTTGTTCGGAGATCATTAATATTAGCCATCCTCAACTGTCCACAGCACGGACGGACTTGGCACAGCGGCTCTCAGCGTCATCTATGCGGCCCTCATTCTGTCCAGTATGTTTGTGCCGCCGACACTCATCAAACGGATCGGTTGCAAGTGGACCATGGTGGTGTCCATGCTTTGTTACTCGGCCTACATTGCAGCCAACTTTTACGCTACTTGGTGGACATTGATTCCGGTTTGTCTATGTATTTAATTCATGTTATAAGAATTTGATTTAATTTTCCGCTTTTTCATTGTTGGGAAGTCCATTCCAATTTGGTTCGATTTTATAATGTGCGAGCGAAATAAGTCATTGTGAGTAATAAAAACGTAGACCCCAACACAAAATTATCAACCTGGCGAAAAATGATTTGATTTAAATGAAATTTTCGCTTAAATAAATAGAACAATACACTGTAGTGTAGGAGCAAAATTGAATTATAAAATGTGCTTAAAATGTTCTGCGATGAACATGCGATGAACAAAAACAAAATGTCCTCGTTCATTGTTGGGAAGTCCATTCCAATTTGGTTCGATTTTATAATGTGCGAGCGAAATAAGTCATTGTGAGTAATAAAAACGTAGACCCCAACACAAAATTATCAACCTGGCGAAAAATGATTTGATTTAAATGAAATTTTCGCTTAAATAAATAGAACAATACACTGTAGTGTAGGAGCAAAATTGAATTATAAAATGTGCTCAAAATGTTCTGCGATGAACATGCGATGAACAAAAACAAAATGTCCTTGACACAAGCCCGAAATCTAACGCGCCATTCTTTGATTGACGAATCGATTATATGTTGCCGATAAAAGTTTTCTTTTTTAATTATTAAATTGTGACGGAAATGCGCAAGCATTTTAGACAAAGATGCCGAACGGAAATTACCAAATTCTCCAACATTTAAATTAAAATTATTATTAAAATTATTAAATTTAAACAATATAAGTATATAAGAGGCAAAGTCGTACTTGAAATATAATAAAATATTCATAATAAATTCATAATAAAT